>CAHIKZ030004450.1:227500-275000 GCA_903632075.3 Acanthosepion pharaonis | reverse complement strand
TTCTATCTCTAGCTATGGGTAAATAGCAGGACAGACCGAGTTCTATAGCCTTGGATGGCAACTGGTCTAGGAGAAGGACAACACTGAATTCAAAACTTGTGGAGGGTCATTTGGGGACCTTGTAGCACGGAGTGTACCAGTTCATTGCATTCAACCCTTCAAAATGTATGCTTGGTTTTGCACAATGCCTTCACCACTGTAATCAAGTCATGTGTTGGTGTCTGGGCTATCAGTTCCTAGGAACTGAACTGCTTGACCTTCATACGTCGAATACGACTGGGAGAATCTTAAATTTTAAACAAGGTTCTACCGAAGGATATTGAGAATGTCATGTACAGATAATGTGAGAGACGAGGATGTATCAAGTAAAAAGGTACACTTTTACATCATTTGCCAAAGGGGCTGTTGAAATTTATGAGACGCATAATGAGGAAAGATAGTTCAGCGAATATGAAACGCATAGGTCATATTGAAGGCAAGAGGTGTAGAGGTAAACAGCGAGTAACTTGACGGACTTAAATAATAAATAAATTAATAAATGGATGGCAGAACAGGGACTGTAAGGAATACTAAGGGACACAAACATTTCGTAAAGAAGTATAAAGACTAAGGCAATCACACCTCTCCACAATTTCCTATGTCGTGAAATGACATGGTACAGACAAAAGTAGATCCTTATGGTTCCAGCTTCGTGAAGGAAATTGAAATATTGCTTCAAACTGTCGATTAGAGAACTCAGCTAATGTAGTATGAAGCAATCTTTCAATTTCCTTCACGAAGCTGGAAACATAAGGATCTACTTTTGTCTGTACCGTGATACTGCAATATAATACTCCAATAACTGAAGAACGAGAATAAAATGATTATCGTTGTTCAGTTTTTGGAGTATTTTGTTGCGTGATTTCAGTTGTTTGACACACACACACACACACACACACACATATTCCATAGAGAGATCAAGAGAAAAAAAAGCTTAACACTCACTGTTTATTTTTAACAATGTTTTTTTTTTCATGATCCACGATGGTAGAAAACGGTGCTTCTCGCGAAGTGCGGCGTCAAATTCCTTCCTGATTTTGATTCGTTATTTAAATTTAGCTAACTCTTGAATAGTTGCTCATATACTGATATTGCCCAGCCAAGAAACCCTTCCTCACAAAAATATGACGCTTAGTTATTTGTTCTTATTTTAACAAGCAGTTCGAGACGAAATTTTTAATCCCATCATCGCACTCCACTATATATATATATATATATATATATATATATACAAAATTTCTCTGTGTGTGTATAATAAAATATTGTTTTAATGTATGCTGTATTTATGGGTTAAAGAGCGTATGTAAATATAAAAGTGGACATTGAAGTCAAAAACCACAGGCGATAGTCTGTTTAATTTTAAACGCAATCATCAGCATATGGCCTGACGATTGCGTTTAACATGAAACAGACTGTCGCCACCGGTTGCTGACTTCGATGCCCACTTTATATATATATATATATATATATATATATATATAAAAAAGAAGGGTCGCTCCTGCACTGACATCTCGACTTCAGTCAATGTCCCCTTACAGCAACGTTACTTCTGTCTGGCTTTTATCTATAAATATACTCATGGTAATTGTTCTTTTGAGCTTTACGCTTTGTTACATCGACCGCACGAATTTAAGGGTACTACCAAATTGCCAATTAGGTCTCATCGATTTACTGTAGAAATAACTATATCTAACCTTAAGTTCTCTTATAATTATTCCTTTTCTCACACTACTCGCCTGTGGAACTCTCATTCGGCTCCACGCTTTCTTGTCAACTACGATCTTTAAAAAAAATGTAATTGCAACGTTAATCGCCATTTTCTGTCTTCCAGAAGCATGCTTGTTTTCCTTATGTTCATATCTCCTCATTACCGTTCCTCATTTTCTGTCAATCTCAGTAATCACTTGTGACATTATCTTCCTGCTTGTGATAAATGAGTTATATATATATATATATATTATATGCGCGGTACTTATTAGAAAGCGCTCAATATCAGAGATAGAGCTAACATATTTGGTTGGATAGATGTGAGTTTGTGACCCTGGGTTTCACGCTTTAGCGATCGTCAGACAACGTTTGTCTGACGATCGCTAAAGCACAAACTCACATCTATCCAACCAAATATATTATATATTTATATATATATTATCTCACACTGTGAATTTTTTCTAAGCTCTATACTAAACATTAAATCTGTTACGAAAAAAGAACTAAACAAAATGAACACAAAACGATCAGCTTTAAAAAAGGACTCGTAACTGGAAAAACCGAATGAAAAAAGAATGTTAACAAATACTTTTTCACACTTAACCCAGTTCTGCGGAATCAGAATCAACGTTGAGTTTAAGCAAGCGAATGAGCCAATTGCAGTAAAGTGCCATGCAGATTTAAATTTTTCCCACTTGTGACGAATGCAGCTATCGATTATTTTGCATGGTAGCATGCTAGATAACATTCGTGTCAGTCAGCTGTTGGCTCTCACGTTGGCCAGTAGAATCTTCCTGCCTATTCGTGGCAGCCAGCTATAGGCTCTCACTCTGGCCTGTAC
This sequence comes from Acanthosepion pharaonis, assembly GCA_903632075.3. Classification (NCBI taxonomy): domain Eukaryota; kingdom Metazoa; phylum Mollusca; class Cephalopoda; order Sepiida; family Sepiidae; genus Acanthosepion; species Acanthosepion pharaonis. The sequence continues at coordinate 272,413 of CAHIKZ030004450.1, read as the reverse complement.
AAAATGGCCGTAAACTACATGAAAATTGCCGTAGAAGCATGATTATTTCCACTATCGATTGTAGTTGGGAAATGCAAAGTCGGTTTTAGCCTTCCCGCTAATTTGGAGCAAGTGCACGTAAATTTTGGTGCAAATCCGTCGAAAATTGCGGCCGTGCATTCGTTACACACACACACACACACATCCTTATATATATATATATATATATATATATATATATAATATGTCTGCAAACATATTTTCTACACTAATGGCCGGATCTAATATACGAATCTCACTATTATTTTTGCGATAGCTATTCTACTCGTCCTTATCATTGCGTTCTTACTGATATACTAAATATGTAGACATAGAACATAAATCCTTTATGTCAATTTTTCATCTTTGAGTAACTGAGATCATGGAATCTACATACACAACGATTTATATATATATATATATATATATATATATTAAAGAGATCGACAATCTGTTTCATGCAAAATTTTATCATTAGGCCATATGCGTTGATTTCTCCTCCACTATTATGTATTGCTCAGCGATGCATTGTGGGTAGTCTATTGTATTATTAATACGTTTATTTTGGTGGGCGGTAACGGCTGTGTTTCAAATTATTCTAGAGGTTACTGAGTGGGAATTATAATAGATCCAAATGTAGTTTTTTTTTTTTTTTTTACATTTTTTATTTATTATTGATTAATTTATTCTTGGATGTTATTACTACATTTACTAGGGTTTATCTGTGCGTACTCTTTCTCCAATAAATATATATATATATATATAAAGTTACTCTCTATGTAAAATTTCCAAATAATTGATCGTTCCGAACGGGTTCCGATAAGGTATTAGGCATTTTTAGGATTTTGGTGGTTGTATTGTCAATGTTGCCCCAGTGATATTATAGATTGTGTATAATTTGCTTTAAGTTTGACGTATTTTTAATTCCTGAATACAAAAGAATGCAATAAAAAAGGTACCTTTTCAATCCTTTTTAATAAAAGATTTATTAGATTTATTATATATATATATATATATATATATATATATATATATATATATATATATATATATACCCGTATTTACGTTTTTGTTGTGCGACTATAGTTTGCTAGGTGGTGTAATTAATATATATCTTTGCTCTGTATAACTGCATTGAACACTATTAGGTTTACACCTCATGCATAAATTGAAAGATTATTTATTTATTTATTTATTTATTTGCTTGCTTGCGTAAGCACAACGCCTGCTTATATTGGGCCGCTTCATTTATACACTCTGCAACTATATATATATATACTACGAGGCAAATAAATGGACGCACCCATAGAAAGTCGATTATTTGGAAATTTTTACATAGAGAGTAACTTTATATATAAAGAAAGAGAGAGAAAGTAAGTAAATAATGTAAATAATAAACAAATTAACAAACTACGTACGAACAGATAAACACTAGTGAATGTAGTAATAACATCCAAGAATAAATTAATCAATAATAAATAAAACAAAATGTAAAAACAACACTATAAAAACAACAACAAAAAAACTACATTTGGATCTATTATTGTTCCCACTAAGTAACCTCTAGAATAATTTGAAACACAGCCGTTACCGCCCACCAAGATAAACGTATTAATAATACAATAGACTACCCACAATGCATCGCTGCCCAATACATAATAGTGGAGGAGAAATCAACGCATATGGCCTAATGATAAAATTTTGCATGAAACAGATTGTCGACTCTAGGTGCTGCCTTTAACGATCACTTTTATATATATATATATATATATATATGTAATGGATAGCGGCTTGGATTGAGGAATCGGAGAGCCGAGTTCGAATTTCAATCGAATCCATTCCATTCACTTACGTGCTAATACCTTTGGGAACGACAGACTGGGTTCTATAGCCTTGGATGGCAACTGGCCTAAGGGGCGGACAAAAAAAAAACTGCGGAGGGTCGTTTGGGGACCTTTTGGCACGTAGTGCACCAGGTCTCTGTATTCGGCCCTTCAAAAAGTGTGGATGGTCCTGCACGAAACCTTCACCACTATAATCAAATCTCATGTGTTGTTGTCGTGCTCTCGGTTGCCTAGGAACTGATCTGCTTGACACTCATACGTCGAATTCGACGAGAGAGTCGAGATTATATATATATATATATATATATATATATATATATATATATATATATATATATATATATAGTGTAAGGTAGAAGTTTTCAGAATTTTGGAGAAAGTTTTTATATAAATTCGTATCGGCATTATTCAGTTAACTCTATATATGACTTTCACAAGAAAATTTTCGATATCATAATCAATAAAAGGTTTTATAAAGGATTCAACAAATGGTCATTGTATTTCCACGATCACTTTTTACATAACAATAACTATTGTCATGTAGCAAAAGTTATGGTTGACTACTTAACGTAATAAAATGTTGCCTTTCAGTACCAATGAAGAAAAATCTTAGTTGCACTGGAACTGTTTATTTATGTTCCATCCTTTTGCTGTAATGAATTTCTTTTAAAGCCCAACAAACACATAGAAAAAAAAATAACATGCGATTCCAGTGACAGGACCTAAAGAGTGTGAGTTTAATACCCGGTTAAGGCAGTGGAGAACTTTCAGAGGGAAATTAACAGGAGATAACTGACATCCATCAAACATGGCACGTGGAACTAGAACAGTCTACCCCAGTGAGCGAAATAAAGGGTTCAGTTCGACATTCCAACCACCTGAAGAAGGACGGAGCGTACAACGGCCGAAACGTTGTAATAAATATGGCGACAAAGATGAGTTCAATAGTCCGAATAATGTACATAATACCTCATCGCAGAAATATAGACAGACTCCATTAGATTTATCGAATTAATACATTCAGACTATTAACTGAAAGTTTCAACCAATGTAATTTATTACCCCTATTTAATAAACTTTTTTTTTTTTTTTTTTTTTTTTGAATGCTTGGAGTGTACCATTTATTAAATTGTATAACTAAAAGAACAAACCACTTCAAAACTGGAACTGGATATTCTAATTGACCATGTTAAAAAGCTCAACGTATAATTCTAAGAATTGTTTGTGTAACACGCGCGCACACACTTACACACATATGTTTACATTCTTACAAAAAGGCACACGAGTCGATCGACAGTGATATATAAATAAAAAAAAATATAGTGAAAGAAAGAACAACAGTTTATACTTATGTAGTCTTGCCTTTATACATAAGTAAAATATATACGTGAAGATCAACTTACCATTTTTGCCGGATTCGTCAGTAATACAAATGTAAAATTCCAAATTTTTAAGAAACTTTTTTCTTGGTATTCACGCCTGAAAGAGAAATTGAAATTTAATTCTCAGGAATGTATAGCATTGAGGTCGTATTTATAAAAACTTACAGGAGAAAACAGCACACAGTCAAAATTCAATGCTTCCATGTCAGGATTTCATCTATGGCGACTTCGGTAATTATGCAAACAAAAGAAATCCCCGTGTCTGACAACAATACCAACTTTCAAACTCGTTCTTTCCCCACACAGAAACATTTTACTATATATATATATATATATATATATATATATATATATATATTCGTGTGTAAACGAAAGAGGTGAGGCAAGTCTGGTAATGAGATAAATTTCGAGGACTAGAAACTTTTACCAAAATAGAATCTCGCCCCGTTTCTACTCAGAGGCGCCCAGAAGGCATTCCTCTTTGTACTAAATGACGTTGTCATTTTCGGGTGTAAGACATAAAGCCTGGTTTCAATGACGGGCTCCTGGAATCTATTCACTTAAAAATAGTTTTCCATTGAACATAGAAAAAGATGTCTGAAAATGACTTGAAGTCAAAACACTGTAGAAACGATTTAAATTTAATGAGGATAAAAGCAAATACTAAACATATTTACATACACATCCATGTGATTATTCTATACGGGGAGGCGGTGAAATATTCCAAGACGTATTCTGAAATGACGGCAGCCGAGAATCTTTCAGCAACTCTTCGTACACACACACACAGTGTATATATGAGCAGCGGTCCTATTTATAAATACTTCACTGAATACGAATAAACAAGGAATATTTTTCATTGAGTTTTTTCGCTTTCCAATATTTAGATGAGGATTAAGAATGCGTTTAAACTGTCGGTTGTAATTGTAGTCCCGAGCGCTTTCTGCTATTATGTTAACTGTTTTCGTTGGTAGTATTTTGGGGTTTCCTATACTGTGCTGTATGGGAGTAGAAGTAATTTTGCTTATAGTATATTTTGGCTCTGCATCTTAAATTTGTTTTGTCGAAATGATATTTGTTACTAAATAACAATACAAGACTCAAAAGCCACTCAAGGTAGAGAGTTACTGAATAAGGCGTGAGATAATGTAGGAGGAAATTAAAATTATGTAGAGAAGTATAGATAATATTGTTAAAAAAGTGCTTGTTTTTATTCACTAACATCCGTTTGCAAGATGTTAAAAGGTTTTACACAGAATCCCGTTGATACTTTCTATTCAATTTCTCCTTATTAGATATTTCTACTAATTTGAGGTGACGATTTTCATTGGTGCAATCTTTCTTTTCAAAATATTTCACAAACACACTGTTGGATTTAGGTGCGTGAATTAGGCGTTCCTTCCAACAACTTCAATATCCTGCCGTTGAAAGCATTTTCTTAGACGTTTATCGGTATAAGCCGGAATAGTATCTTACCATAAAAATGGAATTGTTTCTTTTCGACCAGAATGCTACAAGAGATATTGTGGTGGGCTAAAGAAATAAGACAACTCACTGACGCTTCTGCTTGTTCGTTCGGTGTCTCTTCAGGATGTGGGGGATCATGATTCCCTCCAACTTCCTATCCACTGTTGCCGTTCGCTAAGGCTAACGCTTACCATTCACACAACTTCATGTAGGTGGTTTGATGTTTTCCCCTATCTCTCTTGATCTAGTTATCTCCTGTGAATGTTATGCTTTCCAAGCCCTCTTTCCTCATTATATATCTAAGTAATATCAGCTGATTCTTTCTGATTCTGAGTATATGTATCTTATTTCGTTAGCATTTCTTTTAAGATCTCGTTGCTCGTTTATGTATTTCTCAGTATCCTTCTGTAGAACCAGGGTCATCAGTGGACAACCCGTTTAACAATCTACTTTTGTGTCCTAAATAGAATAGTCGGCAAGAGTAAATTATTCCCATCAATTTCTATTTGATACGGTGGTTGAGAAAAATGACTTAATGCTCAGCTACCGGTTGAATGGGGGAGGTGGCGTATACACGTGGAACTCTTTTTATATCTACCGTGAAACATTACATACCAATTTTGTACGAATTTTGACTCAGGAGCTCAATCAGAAGGGTTGAAATTGTTCAGGAACGCAGGGTTCAAAGGGTTAAATAAAAATTCCCAGTGACACGTTTAAACCAGCACGCTTATTTTATAATTTAAAAAATTCCCAACAATATGCTTATTCCAGACAGCATTTAGGCTTTGTACAAAAAAGTAATTTCAGCAGTCGTAGTTGTAGACACACAGAACTGTAAGGCGTGTCTTTTTTATTATTAATTCCTCTTCAAGGAAGGCGCGAATGTTACTAAGACGCAAATGACTCCTGAGAGAGAAAAAGAATGAGAAAACTAGAAGAATGAACCGGAAAACAAATTTAGAATAGAAAACAAGTGTTAAAACTTTGCTTCTTTTCAAACAACGAGGAAGAACTGTGATTGATTTTTTTTTTTTTTAATAATTAAAATATTAAATTTCTAAAAAATAGTATATAAAGTTTTGGAGTGTACACGGAGATATTAGAAGTTTAGAGTTAAACTAAGAATACGTGTGATTTAAATACAGGTATTCCGGTAGTCAGTTAATTGCCTACTTTTATTCACATTAACACTGTACGAGGAGCAATACAGATCTTCAAACAATGATGTTGTAAAAATCTAATATATAAAGAAACATAAAGTGTGTTAATCACTGCTTGCTATGCCCACATTGGCACGGCCTACAGTTTCAACTCCACGAGGGATGTAAGGATACAATTGCAAAATTGTTTCATTTGGAATCTTTTAACGACAAATCCAAATTACCACTGTTATTTGTTTTCCTGTTATACACAAGCGAGTTATCTCCCCGTCGCTTTCATTTTAATCAAGACCTTGTGCCGACCAAATCTTGCAATATTTAAATTTCTTTTTTGTAATATCTTTTAGTTAATTTTTATTTTCGATATGTTATGTTCCGTCATATTGAAATGTTTGCCCTTCTGTTAGATCTGGAAATACATGTGACTTTATCTTCTTTATCGCGCGATTAATTTTGATGTAGCCGCTGGCCATTAGACACCCCGACAGTATTCTTAAATCTTCGTAATATATTTTGAATGTTGTCTTTTTTTATCATCTAGACTTCTAATATATTATCTTGTATTAGAATAGTGTTCAATTTTGCTTCCATTTTTTGTCACTGCATATCATTGTTCTCCATGTTGAATTATCCCACTTTTTTCATCTAATTCAATTTTTCCCACAATGCATATATTTCTACTTGGTTCCTTTCTTATTGTACAAACGAACTTTTCGTAGCAATTAGGCTCTCATCCATTATTTGATAAATCGTTAACTTTCCATTGCTTATTGATCCACTAGCTAGCATTTTTTTGTTTTTAAATTATTTTTCCTCTAATTTCGATTACAAACCAGATTTACGTGATCCGTTTTCCGTCAAATGAAAATGAAAAACGACACAAAACGAAGATTATCTCCCAAAAATTAAAAAAATATTAAATCTGAAAAAAAATAAAAATAAATACAAATAAAAAAATAAACAGAAATAATAATTTTTATAGAATTACTAGAAAAGGATATTAAAGTTAAAAACATGGAATCTTGTGTTAATGTAATAAAATTTTTCTGGCATATATATTAAAATTACAAGTTAAAAAATGTACGCTTTCCATTTGGCATAATAAAAATTTCTATCTGTATAAAAATTGGTATATATTATTTAATAAAATAGATAATACAAGAGTAAACACACACATACGATCTATAACTCAAATATAAGTATACCTGAAAGCTTCCTCAATATCGGTTAGTTAATCAACACTGAATGGTGACGAGGTACATGCTTCATGCGATCCTCAGACCATATAATTTTGTGCCCATACTTCATATATATATATATATATATATATATATATATATAATGAAAAGAGAGAAGGAATGTTGGAATCAACCCACCATAGCGATTATAAGTTTCACGCTGCAAACAATTATCAGCCCACGCAGTGTTCTCTCCTTCATGCATACTATGTCTGCAAACTCTCTATCTCCGAACAGCTGCACTTTCTCAATGAATGTATCACATTTTAAACTACATATTTCGATAGATGTGCGCACCATAATGGCTGTCGAACCGGTCAACGAGTATGACCATCACTGACAACTTTGATTAATCTGTTTTCGCTTCTCGTGAAAATGACAATGGCTCTTGAAAAGTGACTTACAATGATCATTACAGATGAGTCCAAATATGTTGTTTTGTACAGGGCTTAGGTCTGTTTTGTAAATTCTTTTTAGTAATCTTGATGATTTTCATCAGACTGACTGTTTCTCACATACTCCTCCTCTTATTCTCAGTGTAGTACTTATCGTAATTTGTCAAAAGTCTCCTTTTCTTGTACCTAACAAAGCCTACATACACATTTTTTACGTGTAAATTGATAGCTGAACCAATGATTTCCCATTTACTAGATGCACGCTTTTTCAAAACTTATTGCATGTTCCTGAAAGATCTTTAGTGCCATCATGAATTGTACGCTTCGACAAGCAGCAGTTTCCCATTAAGCCTCTTCTATTTGGCTAAAAGCTTCTTTGGCTTATTTTGATGTAGAATGTTGTCGAATGTATAGGCGGTAGATCAGATATACAAGTGGACATTAATATCGACACCCAGCGACGACAGTCTGTTGTTTCATGTTTAAACGCAATCTTCAGGCCATGTGTGTTGACTTTTGGCTCGACTATTTATATATGCTTGTCATTGATGCATTATGTATAGATCTATTTTATAAAAATAATGATTATTTGCTGGCGGTAACAGTTCAGTTATGTTTCAAATTATTTTTATTAGAGGTTTTATTCAGATCCACAATAATTCCTACTCAATGAGTAGGAATTATTGTGGATCCGAATACAGATTTATGGCTATTTTATAAACGTGCTAGTGGATGTTAACCTCAATGTACACATTTATATTTACATACGCTCTATCTCTGATACTGAGCAACTTAACCCATAAATATAGCATATATTAAAACAATATTATCATGTATGTGTGTGTATATAATATATATATATATATGTGTGTGTGTGTGTGTGTATTTGGAGTATTTGGGTAACAATTTTTAATTTATGCACATGTAATTACAGACCAGCTAAATATCGTTGTTGATTAATTTTTTAAATTGCTTTTCGATCATTTACATTTGGGAAATTTGGAAAATGATTAGAAACATAGAAAAATTTCTAACTGAACCCATACTTTCGTCCACCAGGGTAGATTGTTCAAGTTCCACGAGCCATAGCTCCAACCAATGCTTTTATCCACTCGTTGAATCCAGTGACTTGACCCAAAAAATTGTGATTGAATGCCTGGCTACTGCAGGAATGAGGAGTTGAGTTAAAGGGAGATAACATCCTGAAGAGGCCAACTTCATGAATATGGAATAGGGTCAGGACTAACTAGGCCATTAGAAGAGTTGAGAATTATTAAAGCAAAAGATTACCCAACAAAATATTGAAATATTTTTTTTTTACTTGTATAATGTACATAATGATTTTCCAAGCGTAGCTCAGATGTGGCACAAGGCCGAAAGTATGGGTCACCCAGTGAGGATCGAACTCACTACTCAGTCGTAATTGTTCGAGCAAGACAAGCTTGCTAACCATTAGACCACCTCGAGGTGCCCAGAGATTTTCCAAGCGTAGCTTAGATGTGGCACAAGGCCGAAAGTATGGGGCATCCAGTGAGAATCTAACCATTACACCACGCCGAAGTGCCCTTGTATAATGTACATATGTACACCTGTATTTATACACGAAATCTATTACTCACTTGTCTTCTTCAAAATGCAAAAATCGACTTTCTATGGGTTCGTCCATCTACTTGCCTCGTAGTGTGTGTATATATATATATATATATAAATAAATAAAAGATAGAGAGAGATATAACTTGGTTCCGATGAAAAAGAAAAGTAGGAAAAATTAATGATATTTAGGGGTGCCCATTTGTACAGGAACAATTCGAAATAATTTTTCGACATTTGTTTTTTTATTTGAGCGGTTCACTGAAGCAATCAAGGTTACCGATGAAATAAGTGTTTGGAAATGAGTTTTATTTCCCTTTTCATTTGTTCCTAATCCAACCGTAAATTTCGATAGAATCTATTACGTTGGAACAAATAATTTTTTTTTTCTTCACACAATCACGAGACATTTCTGATGTTTCTTAAACATTTGCAGACTCCGAATTTCTGACATGGTATCATGGTTGCAATATTTCCCTCCGCCTAAAATGATTTCTCCAATATGTCGTTAGAATTGTTAATGTTAGGCATTGTAAGACATCGGTGTGGGTGGAATAAATACCTTTTGTCAAATACGTTTGTCGTTATTGATTCTGAATTCTATAAACATACAGTAATTGTCATGGAGCATTCTATATTTTTTAGTTTCTATTTTTTTTAATTTAAATATCTTATCAAAAAGAAGAAAAATAAATAGCCATGTTTTCAGTCCACGTCAATACTTTATCTATCTATATATCACCGTTTTGTAGGCTTTCAAATTTACAGAACTTATTTTCGAGTAAAACAATTAACTCCTTTATTAAATATATTCGCGGAAAATATTTTTGGTTTTCTTAAAAATCTTCAATTTGAAGCATTTACAAATTATCATGTTTCTCGTTTTTCATTTTTTTTTTTAAACTTTGATACCTCGGAGAAAAATTACAAAAAATCCATTTTATCCCATATTTTTGCAGATGTTTATAAAAAAATAATTTTCCATTATTTTAAGGACTCTACAAAATGCTCGCTAAGCACTAGAATGATTGTTCAAGAGGGTGCTTTTCACTTCTTTTTGAAAATCAACATTCCTCTCTGCTAGGGCTTGACGTGCTAAGCAGTGACATCTAAAATTAGATTAGCTTTTCCCCAATGTTTGTGCTTTTAGTTTTACATTTGTCTGAAAATTATACAGAAATACCTAATTAGTTATTTTTTATTGCATTCAATAAGCAATAACTGTGTAAAAAAAAAAAAAAAAAAAATATTACAAAAAAGGCTACTCAATAAATGAGATCTGTTAGATAATTAGTATACTTCCGATTTTTCAAAATTGATTTCATCCCAAGCAAGGCAGTAAAGCCACAAAGGATTACTGGGTGTGGAAAAATTAGAAACAGATTCATTACTAATGAGCGGGAAGAGAAAGAGTAACCACGAGGACAGTAGATATCGATTGACATTACATTTAAATTTTTGGAGATTAAAATCGGCTAGAAAGCATGGAGCTGGAAGGGAGTCCCACAATCAAGAAGTGCGTGAAAAGAAACTGTTAGCATAGAATTTACAGTTCGGCTATAAATTGATGAAATCTTGATGCCAGTACTGAGCTTAAATTTAAAAAAAAAGGCTAGGTACCATAACGAAAAGCTCACCAGAACAATTATCATGAAAGTATTTATGGAAAAGACACAGAGATAACTTTACAGTGGTGGGAAAATTATTGAAGCCGAGCCGCCAGATCAGGCCTAATAACATTGCTGATTCATCTGTGGATCTTATCAAGAAAATCAAGGTAAATAGCAAGGGTACTGGGCCATATGCACCAGCAATATTCTAAGCATAGACGAATGGTTGCAAGGACACAATGAACCAACTTTATTAGCAGCTGACTTAGGAATGAATTTAATATTGTCTTTCTATTTTATGTCAACTGAGGACGTTAGCCTTAGAAGGCGCAACAGGTCACTCTCCAGGAGGTTAGCATCAGCCATACAGACAGAAAGAAGAGAAGTGTCTTTCAGATGATTAATGGAGAGAAGTTTAGTTTTGGAGGCCTTAAAATTAACAAACCATATATTGCCCCAGTTAAGAACGGAACTTTTTTAGTTTTGAACCTCGGCTTCCATTTTAAACTTTTCGGACTGATCAACCTTACTATCGAGACAATTTTTTTTAAAATTTTTATTTAATGAATTCGTTGCATTTTCAATAAACTTGTGAGTTTGATCGTTTTTTTTATTATCCGCCCCCAAATAAGAATAAATAAATATTTATTGCCAAGAATCGATTCTCGATTGCCAATCTATTCGATAGAATTCGATATATAGCCACACTAACATGTTTTTTGTTAGATGTAGATTTAAAGAAATACGGTCATAACCATAACAAAAGAACTCACTTGTGTACTGAGTCGTTTTGAACCGAAGAATAACATTTGAAAATACTTGACACGCTTTTTCCCCCCACCTCTGATATCCAAATATTTTAGTATACTGTTATCAGTGTGACAAAAAAAAAAAAAAAATTTTCTGTTTTTTTTTACAACTTGAAGAATGACATCTGATGTTTCGCTTTTTGGTACTTTTTTGTGCAGGTCAGCGACAAAAGGGAGAGCAAAGAGAATAGATGCAAGAAAGAAAGTAAACCTTTACTTCCTTAAAACTGAGATTAAGATCAATGTGCAGCGTGTGCTACAGACAGAAGCTCATGTTTTTGTAGCTTTCTCACATATTAGGGAAAAGCGCAAACATGCAGAACCTGATGGAAGACATGATTAGAGGTTCATTTGAAATTTTTCTTTTCGAAAGTAGTTTTCGCTGGGACAATTATGTTTCCTTTATGCGAGCTTGAGTAGGTATCAGTGTACATGTACACACACACACACACACACATATATATATATATATATATATATATATATATATATATATATATAGTATTTGAGCAGCAATCCTTCTTAAAATAAGTGTTATTAAATATTTCCTTATGCGAGCTCACAACAATTTATCCTCTCGTTCACTTTTCTTTAATGAACTTAGTAACGTGACACAAGAGCTTGTTAATAACGGTTTTTCAAACTATCATATAGATTTCCGTATTAGACTTTTTTCTAAGGTAACAACAGAAACACAGAAAAAAAATTAACATTTTCTACAAAAATTAAATGCATAGTAACTATAAGCAATACGAATCTTAGAAACATTACAAAGAAATACACAACTCCAGTTGAAAAAAACAAGACAATTAAATTAATTATATATTACAAAAAATTTTAAACCACTAACCTCATCGTCAGAAATATATAATTCACCTGCAAGATCCATATTACACAGAACCAATATTATTTACGAATTTACATGTCCATTCCAGTTAAAAGTAAAATAAAATTCATTCTTGATAATGGCTAAATGTATAGCCGAAAGCGCTTGGAAAACATTCGGACCATTTTTATATATATATAAAAAAAAAACTATTATGTAAATTTTTGTAACTTGGTATAATATTTATGCATTACATCCTAATCTTTATTCGGTAAAAATTTCATTACTAATCATGCATTACTTTTTAAGTAATACACATATTTATGTCATTGTTGTTTCCGTTTCTTATATTATGGCTGCTACTGTATATAGTGCATGTGACCAATTACGCCTGAAGCAAGTTGTATGCATTTAGCGCCAATCTAACTGGAGAACCAAACATTAACTCGCACCTACGAGCTATGGCTAAAATAACAGTAAATTATGTTTTAGCCTTGGTTGCCAAAAATTCTTGTAAAATGACAAGTTTAAATTTAAAACCAAGAGTGGAATACACTTCTCACAACTATGGATAAAGTTTTCAGCTGTCATTAATATTGTAATATTTCTTCGGCTCTGAATTGATCATGTACCATAGAGTAAAAATGACCCAGGCCAATTTTAAGAAAGGTATCGACTCTCCCTAATCCATAATGCAAACATATTCAAGACTATAATTTTTGTTGCCACAGTCTAATGTATAGAAAATAAACAATTAACATGACACAAATAAAATATATTTGTATCAAGTTAATTGTTTATTTTCTGTGTCTTATCGTGTTTCATCTGAAAGTCTTTTAGAGATTTTCTCGAGACTCACCTCTCTTTTTAAATATTCCGGGATCCTTTCTTTTTTCGTGAAGCTTGTTCTGAATTTATTCTTATTTTGATATATTATCAACTTTTCCATTCAAATATCTGTTTTCTTTTTCTGTCATAAGATCTTGAAACACAAGTAATTCTATCCACGTATAATTGTTCTTTATTGGTCAAACAATATCGATAACGCAGCTGATAAATCTTCACTGCGTTTGCAACTTCCGTTTGCGCATGCGTACAAATATCCCTTCAAATGCACTTTATCATTTATCTACTTTTAAACCCATTCGTTTCATTTTTTCGGAGAATAGTGAGTAACATTAACGTAAATGTGTAATTGTGTTTTTTTTTTAATTCTCGGTTCATAGAAATATAATTTTTGTACATTTTTTAGAAGTTATTCATGTTTATTCAAAGGTATTGCAAAATTACTGAGCATTGTCTATCTAATCTTTAAAAAAAGTATATTTTGTAACATTATCAAAATGTTTTAACAACTTTATACGAGTTTTAACAAATATGATGTGATATCTTCCAGTCTGTGACATAGACGTTTTACCATCAGACGGAGTGACTACTGACTTCATAGTAATCACTTGATTCTATCCGAAGTCTATTTTGTCTGTTACTACAAGATATTTATAGAAGAATCGGCAGATATTTCAGAGGAAGACAGAGTGAGAGAGGGGGGAGGCGAAAAATCAATGAATAATAGAAAGATAGTAAAGAAGAAAATGTGAATAATATAAAATGGGAATAGATAGACACAAACGGACTGAAATTTATAGTAAACACAGTTTGCAAGGAGTAGACTGGTAACTTTATCTATATGAAAAGAATAGTAACGTGATGAAATAGATGGATAAGTTTCGATATTGTTAACATGTCGGGAGGGAGACATGTAGAATACAACAAACAATATAAGACAGATTACTTATATATTTCTTATATCCTGTTCTTTCTCGCATTGACTATGCATAGGAGGGTATACCAAAATGTTCACGTTACACTGACAAAGACCTTCCAAAGCAAAGCTGATGTTTAGTCATTTGGTCAGAACTTTTGACAACCAATGCCTAGTGATCTGAGCGATCACGGGAGTATCCGACAAGAAACTCTGAAGTCGAGATGCCCTATCTCTCTCTCTCTCTCTCTCTATATATATATATATATATATATATATATAAAATATAGTCCTAAGGTGTGCTATATTTATGGGATGAAGTGCTCAATATCAGAGATAGAGCGCTCTATATATATATATATATAGAGAGAGAGAGAGAGAATGAACACTTAGAGGCGACAGTCTGTTTCATGCTAGACGCAATCCTGGCCAGACGATTGCGCCTAGCATGAAACATACTGTCTCTACTAAGTGTTGATTTCAATGTTCACTTTTATATTTACACACACTCTATCTCTGATATTGAGCACTTTATCCCATAAATATAGCACACCTTACGACTATATTTCTCTTTCTCTCTCTCTCTCTATATATATATATATATATATATTGCATGTTTCATTAAATAATATAGACAAGTTTTGTCTATTTGTTTTAAGTAAGTTCCTTTCATATTGTCTGATAAGCTTAATCACATTATCATTGAAAGACGAAAGGAAAACACTAAACTGATACATGTTTAAATCCAATCTAAACTTTCGGCTTCCATAAGCCATTATCAAAGATGACCATTTCAATATATCAGACAACACACGGACGAAACGACAATGATAGTCCGCCCTTGCTGCATGAAAATGTATACGAGACGCGGATGCGAATATCGCGTCGCAGATCGTTACGTCACACATGACCACGGTAGTGTGAAAACGTCAAATATAAAGTATGGGAAACCGTTGGTGTGTGTGTATATATATATATATAGAGGATAAAATGACTGATAGGAAGTAATCGAAATAAAGAATGCAAGACGGAATGCCGAAAAAAAAGTTGGATGTTAAAATTTTAATTCTGTTGTTAACGTTTACCTCAGTAAGAACATCATCTAATCAAGTAAAATAAAGTAAGGAAACGCTAGGGTTAATTTGACACTATTTCATGAAACGGAAAATATTTATCTGTGAATAAAACAGTGAGGGAATTGCTAAAATAAAATGTAAAATATAAAGATTTGATTTAGGAAAATAGAATTAATTTATGGTAAGAAAAGTAAAAGTTTAACTCGTGTCTGCTTTAATATTTTCTGTAAGTATTATCTTAGCTAGAAAAGATGATTTTGTTTAATCCTTTTACTCCAAGCTAGGCGATAATGCTATTAAGGCATGCATAAGCGGTTACTGGGCGTGAAAGAGAACGAGAAGAATTTAGTGAAGAGAAAGATTAATAAAAGAAAAGGTTACATGAAGACAGAAAATGGCAACCGGCGTTGAATTTACATTTTTGAAGACTGTAGGAGGCAGAGAAGCAAAAAACCGGAAAAGAGGTTCACAGACGAAAAGTGCGAGAAAAGAAACTATTTAAATAGAATTTAGTTATATATTGCTTGTTCAATAGCAAAATGGTGATACTTCTTTGCCAAATAAATAATACGCTTAAATTCATGCAATCGAGTAACCAAGAGGGAAGCTAATCAGAACAATTGCCATGAAAATAATTATAGAAAAGACAGAGGGAAGCCGCATCACGAAATAAACTGAAATCTTGATGGCAGACAACATTTCAGACCCTTTGGATTTCGTTGAGAATCTAGAGATAAAAATCAAGGGCACCAGACCAGATTTGACGACAATTTTAAATGCTCGGACGAAAAGCGTAGTTTTTTTTATTAATCAAATTGAATCGTGATGTCATAGCCGATTCAATAATTCTTGTCGATGATTTATAATGAATAAATTTAAAACTTTTGCCGATGTGAAAACCGACAGGATGGTTTGTATATTATATATACATCAATTCTTATAACTTTTTGTGTTCCTAAAAGCGTTCTTAAATCTTCGTTGTGTTTCACCAATAAAGCTTTTATCACATTTTCTACATGAGATTTTATATCCATACCAGTATTTAAGTCATATTTATTATTCTTACTTGTTTACAGTAAAAGATGTAGTTAAAATAGTTTTAATTTCAAGGTCTTTGAGTTTATTATTTGAGTAGCACGATTTGTGGCTAAAGATATATATCTAAAATCTTCAAGAGATTCTACCATGTTTATCAATGATGTTTATATTAATTTGCTAAGCATGACATCACTGTGACACAGGGACGTTATCTATTTTTTTTTTTACATTTAACGTTCATGAGTATGTATAAAACTTTCTTATTTTGCAGTTGGCATAAAGGGAAGGGGTGCAGAGTAATGTAGCGATTAAAAGTGCATTCAGTGTATTTACATTTCTCGTCTAGATAGTGACAGCTATATCGTCTACATTCTTGGTGATTATTAATATTATTATCATTATTATTATGATTTATATTATTATTATTATACCGGGATTAGTTTTATTTTCGTGATGTGAGTAAAATCAATGTAATCACTCTTATTGCTGATTTGCACTATATATTGAATTCTAATTTATTAATGAATCTAATTAATAAAATTTCTAAAAAAGGACGAATTTATTATTTGTAATTTGAAAGGTAAATTCAAAAGTTGATACAACATGGTTGTGCTTATTAACGATATATTTTATATCGATGTTTTGGAGGGAAAAGGATTGAGACATTTTCTATTTATCAGAGAAAAAATTCATTTTTGAAATAGGTTCTGCACTGGACCTGATTTAATAACTGTAGAAAAAAAAACAATGCTAAAATGATATTGACTGGTTCTCCACATTAAGAAGTCTCTCTCTCTCTCTCTATATATATATATATATATATAGAGAGAGAGAGTTTATTTTAGGATATTAAAACAAAAACATGTTAAAAATAGTTACACAATTTCAATTATGTTTCAACACTACAAATGTATCTCCTCGATCGATGGTAAAATAATGCCGAGTGAACGATTATTTTAATTTCAAAATGCAGAATACTTAAATGAATAAGATAAAAAAAAAACAAAATCAGAAATAGGCTTGTGAGCTTTACCGTGATTAACCATTCGAATGTGTCCTACGCTAAATTAATAATCATCGAAAGAAAAAAAAAATTATATTGATCATGGCACCAAGTTGTCTGCATACAAATCCTAGACAATTTCATTATGGACAGATACAAATGGTTATATTATTTCATAAGATGTATAGAAGTCTGGGTTTAAATTTCCTAAGAATTAAAAGCAAAAAGTGTGGGGGGTAATTTTACCTAATGCTAACTGGTTACTTGCTCGGTCAGCTACCTACATAACATTTTGTAGTAGATAAATAAAAGGTAAATAATTTAACCGTTTGAAAAAAGAACCCAGATCATAAATACAAAATCATTTTGGCAAATTATTATGCAACCGTTAAGAGCATCCATATAAGATGTTAACAATACTAACTAATCAATGCAAGATGTTAATAATACTAACAAAATATGTTGTTTTTTTTAATTAAAGCATTATAGTCTTCAGGATTAAATTTATAAAAATTACCAGTTTTATCAGATTTAACAAAGATTTTGTTAGATGCATTAATATCTTCAACAATACAATGAAAATGATTCGTATTTTTATTTATTTTATTTTTTTTTTTAAGCGTTTCACCCCAAGTAAGGCGAGAAGCCACTAGGACGCAAGTGGATTACAGAAAATTTGGAGCAAGATCAGATAGGAGTGATAGAAGAAAGGATGAGGAGAAGGGTAGTGGATAGATCAAGGCAACTGGAGATGTCAATTGACATTACATTTGAATAGCTGGAGATTATCGCTCTCAGGGAAATTGGAATAGGGAAGGGAGTTCTACAGGCGAGAGGCGCTCATACATACATACATACATACATGTGTGTGTGTGCGCGCTCAAATCTGTAATTTTATACAGACTTACGTACTTTTTTATTTTTAAAGGGCCTACATATTTAATCAATTAAATCATTGATATATATATATATATATATATATATATATATATATATATATATATCAGAAACTAATTAAGTGTTAATATCATGAATTTAACATGCACGATTCTTTTATTAGCTACATTCGCTTTTGAATTCATTGTTGTCCTTCCGATCAATATAATCGCTCACCAACAGATGTACACTCAAATATATTCCAACATTTCCAACAAGAACAGTCTTCTTCTTAAGATTTATTGATTCAGACAAGTAAAAAAAAAAAAAAGCACTGATGCTATTAGTTAAAACAATGTGAATACATTTTGATAATGTTGTTCACCGAATATTGATAAAGAGTCTATATTCAATATGAGGTATTATAATTAAGTTGATGTATTATGATTACTTCGGACTGTTATACTTATCTTCATTCGGCCTTTATACGCTTTGACATTTTGAACCGATTTATTTACCCACCCACGCGTCAAGCCTCAGGTTTTTCCTTTTAATTCAGCTCTCCAAGTTTGTTTCACCACTACTCAGGACTGGTATTGAACTCGCAATTGTTTGGATCTCGTCACTGTTTCTCTATCTAAACAACGTCTAGCCATGTGTACTTCAGGCCATCAGAGTACAAAGTTTTGGGATTAATAAACCTAATTTTTCAGCTAGTTTTTTTTACCAGTGCTCATATTGCATTTTTTCTGTTATTATTATTGCATTTTTTTACCAGAGCTTATATTGCAATCTTTGTTGTTATTCATTGCTTTTCTTTTTCTCTCCTTATTACTTGTTCCTATATTGTATTCATTTCTATGCTTGGTCGGCTCAGGAGACTTTTGTAGCCTAGAATATGTGCTGATTCCTTAAGTTTTCGTATTTTCCAGTGATGATCTGTCAATTATTTCAACCTCATCCCACATGGGCGATGATCACTCTTTTCCCTCCATATGTATTCAGCTACGCCTGATTTTTCTATTTCCCTTAGTGGTACCGCTTTACGATCCACTATCGATGCGTTGAATATTTATTCTGCTGTTTGCGAACATGTAGAAAAAGGACAGAAATCTATTATTACATTTGTGTGGAATTTGATATTTATTGAACACTTTAAAAAAACAGTTTGTGTGAGTATTACGATTAAACAATAATTTGCATGACATAAGACATTGAGATCACAAGACTTATTATTTGAAAACACATGGGAGAAGCAATCTTTGCTTCAAAGACGTCTTCAAAAGTACGTACTTTTATTTGTAAGCCTTGTTCACTTATGTCCTTAAGCGTTCAACTAATCACGACTCAACTCCTGAGAACTGATCCTTTCAATATCACTTGAATGTCTACTTGAATGACTTTAAATGTAATTGAAGATTACAGAAGTTCATGTTAGAACATAAACCATCATTCTTCTTCAAATACATTTATATCAGCGTTTTTCTAATGTTTCTCTTTCTGTAGATCATCGAAAAATACTGAATATGTTCAAGTTTGTTTACCTTAAGTGATCAGACGCATTTACTTTATAAGCTTTACTTATGTAGGAATAAAACCGCAACCAGCTTGCAAGACATTGTGTTACAAAGCTGTCGCCCATCTAACTACTGGTCATCTTCGATGGTGCTTAACTTTAATAATCAGGCGGGAATTATTGCTTTCAACTTAACTTGATCGTAAATACATGTGTGATGTATTTGAAAATTAAAAAAATACCCTCACCAGTCGGAGTTTATTGTCGGGTCATATTCCATAACTATTCTGTCGTAATTTCTGAAGTCAATCGATGCAATATTTAATCAGTGAAGAAGCTAAAGTAACTGCAGAAACATGCTAAGAGAATCCATGTGGACAAACACAAGTTAACACCGATAAGATATCTCTGAGTAATACTTAAAAAACATAAGCTATTTTCGCTCAAGGAAAATGCTTTTGGTATTTGTCTATATTTTTGAGATAAGGTATTATGTACACTATTTACATTATTCGGACTATTATCCTCGTGTTTGTTGCTATATTTATCACAACGTTTCGGCCCTTGTACGCTCCGGCCTATATATAATAGAATAAATATCAAGTAAGAAAGTGTTCTTAATCTAACATGTTTCACTTTATCAAAGTTTCGGCAGAGATGCAGATTAATGGTATGTTTTTCGGTTATTTCTTATTGGGTATAGACGTGTGACGAGTAATGAAGCAATAGATAATATTCAAATATGTGTAAAGAATATGTTCTGGATGTTAAAGTGTGTAAAAGTTAGTGAGTCCCTGCAGGATGTCTTGAAAAAATTTGGTTTGGTTTGATTTTTCATTGAAGCATATCTCGTGCGTATTTTGTATATATCCTCATTGCTTTTTATGTGTTCCTGTCCATAATCTATCTATGTATCTATCCTTTTTTTATTGGACCACTAAATTGTTGGTTGTTTTCTCCACTTTTCAGCAGGATAATGTTCAACCTTTCTCTCGGAGTTCTGCAGTTTATTATTTTAAATTAGTGGATTAGTTTGAGCTTGTTTACGAGAATCAACCAGCATTTTCCCATTCGTATTCGACGTAGTGAGTTGCGAGGTTCAAAAAAAGTAACGCAATCGGCGTTGGATTCGGCCCTGAGCCAGCACTTGATTGAAAATATCACTTGTTTTTGGCCAATACCGGAAGAATTTGTCCCACGTTGTATATAAAGTAGATCTCGGCATTTATTAAGATCCCATAGGCTGCCAGGTTTAAATTGAGAATGCCAAAGACGTGCCGATAAAAGGAGAGCTTTATTCGTTCGCTTCTTTTCTTGGGAGACCATTAATTTTTTTTCTCCCTCTCTCTTGGTCCATTTCTGGTGCCTTGCTCAGGTCTATTTATCAATTTTATTCGTTTTACTTTTTACAAATTGAATTGGTTTACATACTTTGTATTGTTACGACTTTTATTTACATCGTACGCCAGTTTGTACTCTCACTGATCCCCAAAGGAAAAGACAAGACAAGACAAAAAAAAAAAAAAAAGATAATAAAGAAAACCTTTTCATTGTTCCCGTTATAAACAAATTAACAATAGTTTTCCAACAATTATCTCTGACGAGGTGTTGACCGAAAGGGATCTTGGTTATTTTCCTCCTTCTTTTAGTATTAAGATGTTTAGATCTATTCAATTTAGAGCAATAATAAAATTTTGCAGTACAAAATCTTTGTTATATATATATATATATATATATATATATATATTATGAAATGGACAAAGTCCGACAATTATTCTAAGTTATTTTTATGTTTATACATTCTTTTTTAATAATTTATTAATTTGTTAATACTGTTTATTATATAAACAGAGCATTTACTTAAATATTTGTATCTATAAAAAAGAATGAATAAACATAAAAAATATCTTAATATATATATATATATATATATAGCAAGGTTTGTCTTACTATATATATATATATATATATATATATTTGTCTTAAAATATATATATATAGCAAGGTTTGTCTTACTATATATATATATATATATATATAAAGCAAGGTTTGTCTTACTATATATATATATATATATAAAAAGCAAGGTTTGTCTTACATATATATATATATATATATAAAAAGCAAGGTTTGTCTTACAATATATATATATATATAAAAGCAAGGTTTGTCTTACAATATATATATATATATATATATATATATATATATATATATATATATAAGGTTGTGTCATGGCCCCTGTCCTTTTTCCCTTCTCGGTGATGCTGAAATATGCATTTGCAGACACAGAGTGCCGTCAAGTTTCAGTTTCAAACAACTGGTGGTCTCTTCAATCATCAGCGCTTCAAAGCCAAGACCCGCGGTCGTACGCATATTATTCGTGATTTGTTGTTTGCTGATGAAGCTGCTCTTGTAGCGGCATCCTTTGAGGACGTCCAACATCTAATAAATCGTTTCTCTGCTGCATGTAAAGCATTTGGTCTTACAGTTAGCATAAAGAAAACTGAAGTAGTGTACCAACCTTGTCTTACTCCGAAGCAATTCTGTGATGAGAAACAAAAACCATCAGTCTACAAGTTTCCAGAGAGACCACTGAAAGTAGAAGACAAAGCCCTGAACTATGTAAAGTCTTTCACCTGGTAGCAAAGTCAACTACAGTGGAACTTTAGATGATGAAATCATGCATCGTATTGCTAAGGCTACCAGTGCTTTCGGCAAACTTCGCCATCGCTTGTGGAATGAGCGGGGTATTCGACTGGAGACGAAAATTCGGGTTTACAGAGCTGTTGTACTTGCCATCCTATTGTACGGCTCCATACAGGTACCATATACCATAAAAGCTGTCTGCGTGCAATCTGTGGTGTTAACCTTCACGGACATCTAACGTAGATCTGTTTAACAGGTGTAATACTGGAGGAATCGAGACTTCTCATACAGTCTCAGTTACGGTGGACTGGTCATGTCTTGAGAATGTCTGACGACAGGATACTCAAGATCCTAATTTACAGTCAGTTAGATCAGGGCTACAGGAATGTAGGACGCCCATGGATAAGATACAAAGACAAGCTGAAAAGCAACTTGTCAGCTGTAAATATAACGCCCTTGAGCGCTTAGCCTTGGAGCGGGTAGAATGGAGATCAACGTGTTTTAGTCGACTTTTTTTGAGTCTGCTTGTCTGAATCATCTTCAAGAAGCGAGAGCAAGATTTAAAAGGTCAGCCAATCTAACAATGATCTCATCTCACAATCCTCACTGTTGCTCCATATGTGGTCTCCTTTGTAAATCACTAACGGGTCTTAAGTGCCACTTAAGATTATCGCACAAAATTTCATAATTGAATCAACTAAGCTGTCAGATCGTCATACGTCGTAACCGACGGGAGAGTCCATTATAATATATATATATATATATATATATATACATACATATAAATTACAGCGTGTTTAATAATTAGCGTTACAAACGGAAACAAAATCTAAATGTCCACAAACTTGTTTGATACACCATCTATTCAATATGTCCTCGTTCTACGTCAATGGCTTGCTGACAACGCTTGGCGAATTGCTCGCATGAAACGCGGATAATACTTTGGGGGGATTTTGCACCATCTTTCAAGAGTTTTACCTTAACTGACTGTGGTCTATGTATAAGAAACCTTGCTTTCTAAGATTCCAGGATGATGTAAAAAGGATTCAAGTCTGAAGATGATGGAGACCATTCTTCCTTCAGGATGCAATGAGGAACATGGATTGCTAGCCACTTGGAGGTATTTGGGGTTCCAGGAGTGGCTACTGAATCCAATGTCGGCTTTTGAAACGTTTTTTTAACCCAAGGCAACAGCAAGGGGTGCATCTGGATGGAAATGAAGAAGGTGGTCATCGGGATGGAAATTAAGGAACCAAAAATAGAGAACATTAAAAAAGTAGAAATTATCTCTCTCGTAGTGAAAAATATTTTAAACAAACTCACAAGGGAAGTAAGCAAGCTGTCTGATAATTAGCTCCAAGTTAATGTTCTATTTACTGGGAATTATGGAAGCAAATTTTATTTTCGATCAGCATAGTCAAAATACAAGATAGATGATGTCTTCGCAAATAAAAATATATCACTGCGATTTTGACATCTAGACTGCCTGCGCATTCCATACAAAAAAGGCCGAACTTAAGGAGAAGAAAGAAAATGGTACGAAACATGTATGTTTTATTGGTAAATTTACCACCGTGTCAAAACTAGGATCCTGCGAATCTGGAGGTTAGAGAGGTCTTAGACTCCAAAGACAGGAAGTGGAAACATACAGGAATTATGAATAATAATCCTATTACCTTTCTTTTTTAGTTCGCTCGACTGTTAAAAACTAATGGACTATTACGTTTTGATAACGTGGAAACTGAGGAAATTATAATAATTCGTTTCAATTAAAAAAAATAATTTAATGAAAGACGGGAAGATAGAACTGGAGGCAGAGAATCAGATAAAGCTGATAAGATCAGATACTACACTTTGATCTTACGTTTTATGTTGAGAGCCCGAGCACGTGGACCCGTGATAAGTCCCAAGCAACTCAGCCCACACAACCGTCGATTATGCTGACATAGGTATTATTACCGATGCCCATCTTTAGTGCAATGAGGAAGGTACTGTCGCAGGCATCTGTTTCCCAAGATCGGGCACCTCTCTGTCGGAAAACAGAGACACAACTAAGAGATAAAATGTTGGCAGATACTACATTTTGATCCTAGCCAAAAGGCCGATAAGTGATTGTATTTTCTTGCCACTCCACGATGGTAGGATATGACACAAGGTCAGTCTAATGTTGGGGAACCCAAGCCCGTTCACCCGGGCCAGATACAAAAATACCCCACCCCCACAACCATCAGATGTGCTGTGCAATGAGGGAGGTATTGCCGTGGGCAGCTGTTTTCCGAGACCGGACACCTTTTTATTTGTGCTCTGTATGCAGACACAACTGAGTTGTGTTCTGTTCAAAGACAAATGAGAAGTGAAATGCAGTTTATCCGCTTGAGAGCAGATATTACATTTTAATCCAAACACAACTTGCGATATGTGATGGCGACCGCGATAAAAGCCAATATTTTCAGATGCACAGTATCGAACGACGGAGACGAGTAAAGTAATCGTCAGAAATTTAGTTACCACAAGTAAAATAACATCGTTTACTGAATTATTAAAATTATTATTAAGAGAAGTGAGACGCAGATTTGGCTAGAAAGAAAAAATAAGAAATGAAGATAGATGTTTTTTAACGGTTGTTTCAATGAAAAGGAAAATGACAATTTCAAATCTTTTCATTTGTACCCTCTTACTTCTTAAAATAACGACCAACATCTTATTTATAAATGTTATTGCAATATTTTGTTAAAGTTGTTAAGCTATAATACTTAACCGTGTGTTAAGGGAATTTATATGGATATTTTATTGCCATAGAAATCGTCACGAACTTTTATTCAGTCATTAACAAGTTAAGTAAGATGCATCAGAAAAAAAAAAAATAAAAAAAATAAAAAAAAACTGAAAATTTCCCGGGTGTTGTTAATAATCAAGTCCATCCTTCAACTCTATAAATCAACAATTCGCCCTTGCATGGTATACTGATACCATATATGGTCTGTTCGCCTTAAGGTCCTCGACAAGATCCAGAGACGTATATGCAATGTGGTTGCTCCTGATCTGGCATCTCGTCTACAGTCGCTCTCTCACAGACGTGCTGTCGCCTGCCCCTTTGTTTTCTACAAATACTTTCACGGGAAATGCTCTGACGAACTACTTTCGCTAGTTCCCAGTCTGCATGAATTTAAGCGTGCTACTAGGCTGGCATGAAGGTCCCATCCTTTCACTGTCGAAACAGTCAAATGTGGCTACTCCAATAGCTTCATGTCTCGCACCTCCCGTCTGTGGAATTCCCTTCCTATTACTTGTTTCCCTGATAGCTATAATCTCCAACTATTCAAATGTAATGTCAGTCGACATCTCCAGATGCCCTGACCTATCCCCTGTCCTTCTTTTCATCCTTTCCTCCATCACGCCTCTTTACTCTCGTTATCACTCTGTAACCCCTTGCGTACTAGTGGCTTCCTGCCTTGCTTGGGGTGAAATGCTTAAATAATAATAATAATTAATAATGATAATATTAATAATAACAATAACTTGATTCTCTCCCGAAAATGGCTGCAAAATATGCATCTGAAACGGATTTAAAGACAGACCACGGAGCGGCAAAAACATTGAAATCAAAAATAAAAAGCCTGAAAAATGGAGACTGAAAGAAAAACAATCCAATTTAAAAATATCTGCAAAGGGTAAATAGTAATTATGTTATATAACTGCGACCCATCATTGAGAGGAAATGGCAGACAGAAGGATTTATAATTGCAATAAAAGATCAATGTGTAGAAACTAGAAACTTTCAGTTCAATACTAAAACAATGATATCAAGTGATGCAGAATGTATAGCTCACTTGCAGGAACTATTGAGCGTTTATTTTCAAGTTACATGATCTTAGACCCAACATCATGAAATTACATAACGATATATTTACTGGGTAGTATATGGCAAGTACAACATACCACAGGAAAAAAAAGATAGGAACACAACCCAAATTCTGTGACATCCAGTGAAAATATATCTCTGCTCTGTGATTTTCAAGTCCAAACACAAAATTAAACGCCAATAAGCCAAATATAATTGTAAATATTTAGTGGAAATAAATTATCATTGAGGTTTATCCTGGTGATGCGAATGAGTGTGTCAAATTGTTCAGCAAACTAAATAAACACAAGGATGTAGAATTTTAAACTTAGAAGATGTGACATACCCAAATTCAAACAATTGGAACTGTTATTTTGGCATCAGTTCTCCAAAACTACCTGCTGAACCGATTTTAGCTGAAAGGCAAAAGATTGCACTGATGGATAAGCACCCACAGCCTCAAGAAGGTTTTTATCAATGTGATAGGTTGTAAACCTATATTACTAGAATTTGCTTTCACATTCTCATATATTCACAGAACGCTATACATTTGGCAATATGTTTTGACGATTCTGTAAGCTTACTGAATTTAACATCTGCGACATAATTTTAGTTTTTCAAGCTCTCCATTTAATTTGATTACACATGCGAACTGTGCAAAACATTTTATCTGTGAATGCACACGCGCATTTAATGAAAGTTTAAACTAATATACACAATCATACAATTAAGATAAATGTTGCTAGAAATAGCAGCTACGTATCCAACCAACTGTACTAACAATCATACGTTGACTTGTGAGGAACCTGGAGGCAGTTCGTAAGACAAACAGGCAGTCTCAAAACGTATAATTATAATAATGTTCGCAAATTATTGGTGGTTGTATTTAGCTGGAACATGGAGAATGCAGACGGAGCTCTGAAAAAATGTAGCCCTTAGAATACATTGGAAGCTATGCCCGAAGCATAGCCTCGGGTGTGTAGAGATGTCATCGTCAGTAACCAATAATCTGTAAGTGATTATAATGTGCGATAAGACTAACAAGCGTTTGGACAGAAATCGCCCTGATCCTACACTTGTGCACAAAGGCAGCCATAAATGGATTCTGATAGTCGCTGCAGTACCTTTGGATAAGATGACGGCGAAAGGAGGAGCAGGCGAAAATACAGTGATACTAAGATTTCACAGGGAAATTTCTGAGAAATATACCTGTCTTTTTTTTATTGACACACTCAGGGCTATTTACAGGGATTTTTCTGATTCACAGGACAATTTGGGTATATCTGATATCACTGGAAGTGCGCAAGTGGCAGCTCTGTTTTGATAGAACCATCATCACTCTACCGAAACATTTGAGATTCGAAGAAGTTATCAAATAATGATAATTGGAGAGTTGATGTTATGAAGAAGATATGCATTCAGCAGAATATAAATGAAAACAAATTTTCAAACTAAGAATAATATATCATTAGAATTTTAAAGTCAAACAACATTTAGTAACACTGATAATAATGGCAGTATATTCATTATTATTTATGAAGATTTTATTTCTCCCCAATTGATATATTTAGATAAAATGTAATTACTTTCGAAATGAATAAATAAAGCAAGAATATATTTAAAAAAAACACATAAATAATAAACGGAGACAATGGGTGAAAAGGAAGAATATTCCGATAGGAATCTATGCTTAGGCGGGAAATATCAGGACTTTTGTCACCATTTGTTGATTAAAAAATATAGATTCAGAATTCCCATGTGATATGCTGATAATGCATTTTCGGTTTAAACCAAACAATAATCAAGACTATGTTGTTCAAGAACAACGCATCCATCTTCAGTGTTGCTGAAATAAGATACTATCAGTAATGATTACATTCCTGACAACAGGTGATTTTTCTTGCCTGATTTTCAATGCACTTCGATCGTAAAATAATTTAAAAAGTGTATCTATAACAGAATACCTATAAAGCACGTATATATTAAATTATTAATCATGCATTTCCATATACATCTTGTAGATTTATTTCTTGATTTGTCATCTTTTTCCTTGTTTCCAATGTAAAACGTACAAATTTAATTTTAAATTGGCTTCGAAATATCTTAGCTAAAAATTGCAAATTCAGTGTTTAATGAGGAATTTCTTTAACTTTTATCAGAAATAATTAGTTTGTAAGTTTCGAAAAGAATTCAAACTGTGGAGGGGCAGAAGAATCAGTGTGCGTGCGTGCGTGCATGCGAGTGTGTATGTAATAATTCAGTGACAATCATTAAATCAAAACTCTCTTCATATACAAGGCCCAGACAACTCGATTCTAACAATTCTTATTGTTTTCTCCCTTCTTGCTCACCCCCCACTGGATTTGCTGCGTCACTAGTGAACAATTCGCAGGAATGGAGTTGATGTATTTGGTTAATAAAATCTATCACTTCTATCGTGTATTAGACATCGGGTTAATGAAAAGTACAAATGAAAAAAAAATTCTTACACCTGACATCCAATTTCCACGGAACGAACCCAGAAAGGCCACTGCACACAGATGTCAGTGACAATATACATATTAATTTCTGTGTCGGCGCTTTGGGTAGCACCTAAAACAGACATATTTGTAGGTATGCCAATATGTTTGTAGATTATGGCTGAACAAAACCAAGTATCGTGCACAACATATATTTGTTTTTTAAAATGATTTCGTCTTGTATTTTTGAGCTTGAGTAGTGAATATTAAACGTATAGCTTGAACATTAAACAGTGACAATTTCAAATCATAGTTTCGCTAACACGTATGAGTCAGGCTACGAATTTACTGATGCGTTCCCTTAGATATAATCTATGTATCTGCTCTACTTTAATATTTAAATTTATACAGCTAATATTTTGAAACATCACTGTGTTCAGAATAAGTTGGAGGTGTATGAGAAAAAGAAGGTTAGTTTGCGCCAGTATTCCAAGATGCATGTCACTAATTGCTTTGAAAATTAGCATTCAGTCAGCTTGAAAAGAACTAGATCCTGGAAGAAACTATTTTAACCCACTAAGCAGCGAATGACTTTCTTTAGTGTTAATAAATACGTCTGTATAAAGACATGATAACAAATCAATAAAAAATATATTTTTAAACTAATTTTAATGTATTTGTTATCCACTGATTTATTCAAAATTCTGTCCTCATCTTAATTGTTATATTCACAACGTGTCAGCTTTACTCTCGTTCGGTTTTATTTAAGATTTTGTGTTTTGTAAAGTTTTCAGAATTCCTTACCAATGTCTCTATTTATTTCAAGATTAAAACGATTCCTGATGAAGGTATAGAGAGCATCACTCGAAACGTTTTGGTTATAACAACGAAGATAAAGACTACAATTCAAATCAATCACAGCAGAGATAATTGTTCCTCTCAGAAATTTGGATATTTTAATGTCACTCTTTTTTGTCATAGGGGATTTATATTGTACAGCAGTGTAGCTGAATCTAAATTTATAGAGCGATCAAGAAATAAACGTCACGGCGTAGGAAACCTCGAATGGGTCCAGTGTTTAATTACGTAAAGAGATAACAAAGAAAATCGATATCAAATCTCTTAAAAAGGAGGAAACAAGGGTTGTATTAAAATATCCACAATGAACTGTTCTTGGTCTGGAAAGGAAAACATGAGATTTCTCTGAGCCTATGTGTACACAGTTAATACTGTAACAAAAAAAGATCATGGTTTCTTTAGCTTTAATACTTTTTTCTCACAATGTTGTTCATTTATAACAATTTAATCAAGAAGTCGAGCTCTAGAGATGTCACTTTCGCGTCGGTCATTTACGCAGTACTGTGTAAGGTAGCGGTTATCAGGGCGGGAAGTGGAGTCTGTTTATCGAGTTTAAAATCAGGTCGAATTCGTTGCGTTGACATTCGGAAAAATACCCTTGGGAAAGGTATGAATTCATCCCTCTTCTCACAAGCTATGGGTTAAATAGGATTAGAGACCCGGGCTTTGGTTGCCAATCCGTCTAGGAGAAAGGCAGCTCTGGATTCAAAATCGGTTGACCGTAAAGCTTGCAACTTCAGGCCGTGCAAGCCTTCTTGTTATAGACCCCCCCTCCAACAGCAGCACTTAGACTGGTGTGGCTGTGGCCTTATAAGCTACAGGAACCTCTAGTGTTGCTGTCGAGGGTGAGGAAGGCTTTCAAATTAACAGAAGTGATAGTAAGAGAGGTTTTCGTTCAACTATCCAACAGGTAGACAATGCAACTTTTAAACTAAATTTTTTATAGATGCACATTTAATTATTCCTGTTTTTCATATCAAACCCTCTTTGACAATCTGAAAGTTAGTTTCATTATGTTTGTGTTCAAACATTCAACGCGGACACACGAACACTGCACTCCTTTAATTTTGGGTAAAGACTACAAAGAAGAGATTACATCCGTTGGACTAATTTATGTATATGAGCTTGGGACGTAAACATTTACCTACAAAAAAATAATTTACAACCGGACAGCCTATTCAAAAGTAAATATCTATAATACTATATTTTAATCATTGATCTACAATGACGTTTATCTATGAAATATTCACAAAAGATACCTGAGTACTAAAGAAATCTACAATTGTATGAGAAAGTTTGCCTATTGAAATTCAACATTTCCTTTTATAAGCTTATCTTGTAAAATATTTGAAGTCTTTAAAATGTAATATTAGAAGTTCTTTTAAGAGTTTATGATATTCTATAGAAATATTCTAAATTTCAGTCCTCATATTCTGTCTGTCAAAAGGTTCAATAGCAAATATTTCACCCTCGGCGGCTGTCAATTTGTATTGCCTTATTGTAGAAATGCAATTCTACTTTCCATTTCCAAGATCATCGCATGAAGGCTGGTAACTGCATTCTAGAGTTGCATAAAAGTCTCAAATGTCTAAAACGAACAGAGTAATACTTCAAAAACATGTCATAAAGAAAGCTGATAGGACTTGAGGAAACAGTTGCATATCAATGTCCGTTCGACAAGTGACCAGTGTCCACAATAAATATCTATAAGATGTCATTGTTTATCATCCTCTAGGCTTCTGATAAGGCTTCCATTAATAGCCATCGGTTTATTCCTAATCCAGAAGGGCAACTAAATATGTACAGGACGATTTTCGTACCTAAATATAGCAATCCTGTTTTTAATAGAAATGTATGTAAGACTGCATAAAAGACACTAGTTTATTGTATTTAAACTTCAATCTTCCATGAATCACTCACGTACATTCATATCTGCTCATGGCGTATAACATGTAAACAAATGACGTTATACATTATGAAATGGACAAAGTCCGACAATTATTTTAAGACATTTTTATATTTATACATTATTTTTATAGATAGAAATATTTAATATGCTCTGTTTATAACAACACGTATTTAACAGCATTTACCGACCTGAATGTCCGAGAAATTTTCACAGAAAACATTCGTACTCCGACAGGATTCGAAACTGTATCTTATATAGGATACAGGTTCGATCACTAGTTTATGCAGTAGATGTTTCTTAGAAAAGAAAATGTTTCAATATAATTCTGACCATTAGGAAATTATGAACATTAATTAATTACAGAAACTATAATTCATTCCAATTTTCTTTATAATTAATAACAAATATTTATTTTAACTTTTAAATCAATATTGTATTTTACAGTTGGCCCTTACGGGATTAAATCGAATATTATTATTAAATAATTAGCATTGTAATACACATCATTGCAAAGGTTAAGCTTTAATAGATTATAGATAGAAAATTATAATTACCACCGCATTTTTTTAGACATATAATTAATAAGAAATATTTTTTGAAACCTATAATTAATACATGATATTAATTTTAATGTGACGTTGGACATTAATGTTTCGTCAACGGATAAGACACTCGGTCTCAACTTCTGCTCTTTTTGTGTGTCGTACTCAAGTCTTTTGATGGCCAAGTCGATATTATTTTCAAAAAGAAAGATCTACATTGAAAAACAGACCAACTTGAAGGGCAAAGGATTTTAAAAAAAAAACACTCGAGAATTGTGAACGATTGATGCAGAGGCTGCAGCCAAAGTAAAGATCTTGTAAGAGAAAATGGTTTTCAAAGAAAGTCATAAATGGTAAAAATAACAATGTCATTGAGAGTTGAAGAATCAAAAGCGAAGTCATTAACTTTAATTGCGCAGAATCTATATTTCAGGAATTATGAATTAGAACAATGTATATGAAAATTAAAATAGACGAAACATTTCGCCTGTGTGAGACAAACCAGTAAATCAGGTGCAATGTCACATAAGATACTTCGATAGAACGCAATGCTTAGCAAATATGTCTTGTTAGATCAGTTATCATTTGCATTAACACATTTAAAATGCAAATCAATATTTACATAATAAAAATGTTATTAAATAACCGACATTAAGATTTTCCAGATATACAGTTTGGATGAATTGTCGTCTAAATGACACAAAAATAAAAATAGCACTGACATCTCATTTTAACGGATATATTTACCAAATTAACACAAAAATATCTTGAAATACTAAAATTCAATCTAATCTCCATTGGCTTCAACCACGGCCTCCAGCCGACTTTGGAATCTCTGGACGGCCTCCTTGTTTAAGATGGTGAATGCTGTCATAATCTTTACCTTCGGTTCTTCATTGGTGTTACAAGAAGTTTTGTTCGGTTCTCGCTCAACTGCACTTCACACAGAATAATCAAATGGTTTAAAGGGTGGGAAGTTAGGTGGTCAGATTTAAGGGATAATGTAGGCGCAGAAATTGTCTGAAATCTACGACTGGGTTCTCTTGCTTGTGTGTTATGGAGGAGAATCGGTTTGCCAGATATGGGGTCTTATAGGCGCCACCACTAGGACGCAAGAGGTTACAGAAAATTTAGAGCAAGATCAGATAGGAGTGATAGAAGAAAGGATGACGAGAAGGGTAGTGGATAGATCAAGGCGATTGACATTACATTTGAATAGCTGGAGATTATATCTCTCAGGGAAACTAGAATAGGGAAGGGAGTTCCACAGGCGAGAGGTGCGAGACATAAAGCTATTAGAGTAGAAGAGACGACTACATTTAGGAGTTTCGACAGTGAACGGGTGAGAGCGGGATGCCAGCCTCGTCGGGCGCTTGAACTCATGAAGTCTGGGAACCAGCGAATGCAGATCCTCGGAGCAATTGCCATGAAAGTATTTGTAAAACAGACAGAGGCGACGGCGCGTCTGTGAGAAAGTGACTGTAGACGAGATGTCAGATCTTGACTCAAGGCATCGCTTCCTCGTCAAGGCACTTGTTCTAGGCCTCCGTGTGGAGCCGGAGGCTTTGTGGGAAGATGAATGGAAGCATAACGTCGCCATCACTAGTAATCACTCCAAACACTTTCGTAATCGCCATTAGACTCACTCAACTCTTTCCGAATCCCTTGCACTGTCCTCAGATTGATACCCAAACTCTCTGAAATATTCATATTGGAGCCTCCGGTGCGAGTGCCAAGCAGTACATAGTACACACACACACACACATATATATATATATATATATATATATATATATATATATATAGCGGCCATTTTATTTTTATTTAAAAAAAAATATTATGTAAATTTTTGTAACTTTGTATAATATTTATGTATTACACCCTAATCTTTATTCGCTAAAAATTTCATTGCTAATCATGCATTACTTTTTAAGTAATACACATATTTATGTCTTTGTTGTTTCCGTTCCTTATATTATGCCCGCTATTGTATATAAAATTAGTATATAATTAAAAGAAACGTAACTAACAACCTAAAGAGAAACACAAATATTTCTTTATATAAAATTTTTATGATGAATATAGATCAACATTCGATGGTAGATGTTATAGGCCGAAACTTCCACATATATTGTATATTCGGAAAATACCATCATTTATTTGATAAAGCCAGTTTTATTATGAAAATATTGATTTCAAATATCAAATCATATATCATATTTATTTACGATTATGGATCAACAAGGGAATGTATTAAAATATGTAGAAACAAATCTCCCAACCAAAAAAAAAAAAAAAAATCGACCTAGTTTGGCAGTAACAATGATGCATTGGTCATTCTCTAAATGGCTGATACTTGATCATGCAGTCTAGTGACAATTTCATTAATGACACGGATTCCAATATTATTCAACAAAATCAAAATAGCTTGATGGATAGAAAAGTTTAAAAAATCTGACTGGAACGAGTCAAGGTTCCTGATATTGTCACTGTGAAAATGAGAAGGAATATTGTTTTTAGATTATGACTTGAAAAAAATGGACATTTCTGGAGTATGTATTCACATAATATGCACAAATTTATTAAAACAAAATGGGTGGGAGAGCAAGGATAAAATATCTCTCTCAACTTATAATAGTGAATCGAAAATATGACAAAAAAAAAGTAAAAACCAAATATGTAACCGATTTTTTTGTTATCTATTTCGATTAACCACTTTCCGGTGAGTCATACCGTAAATTCCTGCATAAGAGTTGAGTTTTCAAGCCTCAAAAAATATTTCCAAAACTAGGGGTCGATTTATATAGCGGGTATAAAATGGAAACTTGGGACGCAACTATATATTACCGCTTAATGTACGTCCAGCAGGCTGCCACAAATATATCCCAATATAAATTGTAACTGGTGAGCATATTTGGCATATTAACACAGAAATTAATATAAAATAATAAAATAGTAACACAAATCCAGAATTCTATAGATAGAGGTTAGTGACGTTATAGTTTCTTGTTTATATCACTGATGTAAATGGCGGGTGATTGGTACTGTATTTTACAAATAAAATACGATACGTAGCTGTACTATTGAAAAACTGCCTGGTATGATTTTATAGGAGTTGATGTTGACTTCAGTATGTTTATCAGTAGACCTGACGAATTTTAAATGTTCACTAAGTTATACTGATACAATATACGTTACCTACTGTTGTATGTTATTTAATATACAATCCATATCGAAATATATTATGCTTAGTGTCTCAGTATACAGTAAGTGGTGTGACCTTATGTAATTTTGGTATAGGTTATCGTAATTTCATTTACAGACCTAAGTTTTGACCACCTGTTAGTCTATCGTATGTTTGGAGGGTCGACCTGCACGGTATTTATAGGCCTGAATCTGAATTTTGAAATAATAAATCCTGAGATCGACATGTCCGTTAAAGTATTTTAGTTCCTTACTCTTCCTCCCCATTTGCTTTAATATATTTCTTTATATTATGTGAATATATTGTTTTAAAGTATGTTTCTGAAGGCATAGTAAAATTTTATACTTACCAAAGATTATTGTTATCACTGTAGCCTAACCAGCAGCCAACAGAGCGAAAATGGGGGTGAGATTGAAAAGCTAGAAATTATTGCCAGAGAATTGAAGCCAAGATGTCAGTTACACCATTTATTTTCGGTCAACCTGGAACCCATCCGAAAAAGATGTGAAAAAATACAAAAGCCCACATCAACAAAAATTCTGAATGAATTCTTAAAGACTGCTGGACTTGGGAGAAAACTATTTTTTTCATGTTATCTCTAGTGATTACCACCCGTTCTAATGAGTTCTTATATCGTGTATGTACCAAAAAGTAATACGTTGAATATAATAGAAAATGAAAAGCTTTAAAAGACAAGAATAATGTCTGAGAACTGAAGAAGGTGATTAACATGAACGTACATTTTCGTGAGAAGAATAACATCTATAAACAGCTTAAAGATTATAACTGAAATTCGAGAATTGTTTGATATTGTTTTGACCACATTAGTACTAAAATCGTAATAAGATGACGCAAATATTAATGAAGAGCTGCTTTTATTAAAGGGATGCAATTTAGTTATCTGATATAAATATAAAAAAATTATAAAAGATAACAAAGGTAATGCTATTTTTGTGTTGATAATAAAAAGGTGTTATTTGGAATTATCCCCCAAATATACGAATATAAATGAGTTACAGACAAAAGAGAATGATATTTAAGAAAATATCTCACCGAGGACAAGAAAACACTGATCTTACACAAAAGTTTATTTCTATAAAGAAATATTTTCTGAATTTTAATATCCTTTCTAATTTATAATTGGCAAAAACTTGTTTTTTTTAAGGAAAAAAAAAATTAATACCAAAAATAGGCTTTGTTTTAAGTTGGTCACCAAGGCTAACCCTGTGAAAGCGACGACGACAGAACTACTAAATACAGACGGAAATTAAATTGAAATTTTGATTTCCGTCAGAATTTAAAATCAGGAAACAGACTCGGAATAACAATAACATCAAATGGAACTGCATTTAAGACACCAAGGAAATGACAAAACCGCTAATCGATAAGCACGTTGGATATAATACACTGTAAAAATATATTCCAAAATCAAGAATTCACTATAATACA
Organism: Acanthosepion pharaonis; assembly: GCA_903632075.3. Lineage (NCBI taxonomy): Eukaryota > Metazoa > Mollusca > Cephalopoda > Sepiida > Sepiidae > Acanthosepion > Acanthosepion pharaonis. The sequence continues at coordinate 235,888 of CAHIKZ030004450.1, read as the reverse complement.
ATCATTAAAATTGCATTTCATTCACTGACAGATCATGAGAGACCTGAAACTGTTAAAATGTGTGGTTGGCCACGGTAGAATATATATATATATATATATATATATATATATGTGTGTGTGTGTAATATATATATTATTATTTATATATTATATGCACGGTACTTATTAGAAAGCGCTCAATACCAGATATAGAGCTAACATATTTGTTTGGATTGATGTGAGTTTGTCAGACGATCGGAAAAGCGTGAAACCCAGGGTCATAAACTGATTAATTTTTTTAAAAAATTGGATTTATGTAGATTGCGTGTATTGGTGTTATTATGGAAGTGGGAGTGGGGGGCTAAATCGTCGTCGTGATGTCACTCATGCTAACGCAAACATAGATGCATGTCCGTACACCCGTTGAGGTACGCAGACATATATACACACTCGCTTGTCCGCCGGGGCTCACAAAAATCTAAACATGTGTGGACAGTATGGGAGTTGACATATATATATATACCGTACAAATTGATGTAATAAATGGTACGAATTGTTACAAAATTAAGGTATTGGCATGCTGACCTAAAAGCTATTGAAAATGTATGGGCATATTTGAAGAAAAATATAAGAGAAAGAAGTCCTTACAAGAGACTAGAGGAACTAGAAGCTATTGCCAAGGAATAATGGAGCAAAATAACTGTAAAGAACTATAAAATCATTTAAAAGTGATAATAAGGTATAAAGGTTACACAATTGATTATTAAGGCAAGCTGGCCAATAATTTTGTCCTATGTTAAATTTTTGGTGGTTATTTTTGTATTATTGTTTGACATTAAAATAAAAAGAAATATTGTGTGCATCACTGCGTATTCTTTCAAATCCATTATTTCATAATTTGTGAAAAAATGCACATAAAGTTTCCATGAAAATTTGAGATATTACAGATGTATCTGTAATTATGGAAGTGGAGGGGGGGCATTTTCCCAAACTGCATATATAGATAATTCCAGATTGAGTATACCTGAAAATTACAATATGAATAAAAATAAGCTTTTTCTTTTCTTTAAAATAAATTTTTTGTGTTCTTTTCTACTACGGATTTAGTTTTTTAGAATTATCTCAATTTTTTTTTGTCATAGATTTGAATTTTATAATACGGTGTAACCCGGATATAAGAGAGTTGTCGGGACCGGAGAATAAGTCCCTTATATCTGGGTTTATCTTATATCCGGGTTTGGTCTATTTTATATACATTAATACAGGCTCTAATTTGGGACCAGAGAAAATCTCTCTTATATCCGGGTCACACTGTATCCTGGAAGAACTCTTTCGATATTTTTTAATGATATTCTGGAATTCTTGATTGGTTGGCTTTTAGTCTAGGATTTGTATCTTATTTTCCAGCACACCCAAAATGTTTTCTCTACGAATGAAGTATCATAACTTGTGGGACAGAAACATTGTTTTGTTCTATGAACCAATCTGTCACTATTTTTATTTGTGACACGATTTTCTCTTTCATTTCCCCATTGTTTTCTAAGGCGCTCCTTATCTATCTTTCTCTATATTGATAATTACAGTTTCCAGTAAATCTACTTCCATAGAGAAAACCTCGTTCCAGACGAAGCAAACTTTGTTTTATTTTCATCCTTTCTTATTGTACAAGACAACGTAACCAAAAAAAAGTAACAGGTTTTTGCTACAACCGTTTTAATTATCAGAATAATTATGAAAGTCTGATTACCCTAGTTGTTCAATTACCCAATCTGTATGATGTCAATTGTTAAGTCATTTTATAAAATATCAGGTGCTGGAGTAAAGTTAAGTGAAAATTGTATTCGTGGCATTCGAAACCATATTAGTTCGAGATCAACTAATTCCGAGGAATCGGCTTGATGTACCAATAACAATTAAGAGACATCTAAAGATCTTCATATCTGTGGTTTTGAGTACAACATTCAGGTTGCTGCTTTATCAACCGGCGATGGAGTTTTGTTTGCTGTATTCACGAAAACGACTGTGAGTATTCCATTATGAATTGTTTGGACTAAATATCCGCATCTTCCTTTTCATAAAAACTTTTCAACCGCGATATTTTATCCTGTGCCATATTCTCCCAGGAAATGATCAGTCACGGCTCGTAACAGCTTTTCTCTGTCATGCATCATGTCTCTTCAAACCGCGGGTGATCATGGTTCTCCATAATACTTTCACCCCAAGTACCTGTTCTGGCACCCATTTACACAATCTCGTTATATAGGCATCTTGTAGTTTTTCTCTTATGCCCTTGCTTACATTATCTCTTTTGCGTGTCAGATTCTTCAAACCTTTTTTTTTTTGTATCCCAGAAATATTAACTATCTCTTTCTTATTATAAGTAAAGTGTATTTTATTTCCATTTTTCTTTACAACTATAGAATTCCCAGCATCTTATATGTATAAACACATCTCTGTCGCCTCAAGTCTTCTCTTTGTCTGGGAGTAGATTGTGGAGCATTCATAGTCATATAAAAGGATTGATCTTACATAAGTTGTTCAGCACACATTTGTTTTCGTTTCTGAAGAAATTTTCTTGCTCCTTAGTTTAGCTTTTGTGGTGTGTCTTCCGCTATTCACGTGCGCCATCGGATTCCTGTACAAGATTCTCCGTCGTCTGTTGTAACAATTTCCCTGATAATTACTTTTCTGTATTTCTTCAATTCTGACATATTCAATTTGTAGCTCTCATCTTGGACTGTCATCTTCTAACACCAATACATTCTGACTTCTTACAATTGATGTTTAATCATTTCTTCCCAGTTTCATTTACGAACTTGTCTGGGAATTGCTACGGTTTTTCTTCTGTGTCTGCCTTTTACGCACTGTTGTCTGAATATCTTATATTGTCAATATGATGTCCACTAATAATAATTCCTGGTATAACATATAAATGTCTTCACTGTATAGCTTACTTACAGAAAAACAAAACAAAAACAAAACACCAGTCTAAAATGTTATATTCAAGCAACATAATGGAGGATAGTCCGTAAAAGTCATGATATATGAACAGAATAAGCTGGAGAGCTCATCATGCCAGACGTAATGAACAAATAAAATAACATAGAAATCGAATTGAAACATGAAATAATCAAAACGCAACACTTGAAAATACTCGTGAGTTTCAAGAGCGCAACGGTTGGCAAATTCTGTTAAAAACAATATTACAATTTTTAGTTTGAATAATATAGTTAAATGAGTAGAACCGTATGGGTTTTTGCTGTTGTCGTTATTTAGTCAAAAGTTCCAGGTCGATGAACCCTGCTGCTAAGTGAATTTAGCTCTTGCTGCAAATATTATTAATGGAAGACTAAGTGAAAATTATAGTTTTTTTTTTTTTTTAGTTTTTTTAAATTAAAATCTCAGAAAAATTATGAGCTACGAGAGTGTATCAACAGGAAATAAATATTGCTAAATATGGCGTAGTGTTCGGATCCAAATCAAAATATTTTGTGGTCAAATTTATCACATCCGTTAAAGAAAATTTAAACGTTCTCTTTTTTGAATTTTTTAAAAAATTTTCAAATTAGAAAAACTCGTTTAACCTGAGGCGTTTTATAATGTTTAAATATTTGAAAAGACATCTAAAGAATCATACAATATACTGCAGACAAGATTTGCGGTAAATATAAGTTTTATATTAGGTACGAGCGCGCTGTTCAATATTTTTAGTAGCGAATTATATACAGACTGTTTCAAAAATAGTCTTCCAAAATTTGGTGGCGGGTTCCTCACATCATAAAAGGACAAAAGTCCACATAAACATAAGTCTGCAAATCCTTCGTTTTTGAGTTATTCTGTTTAAAGATTACGATAGACGCTGTTAAATGTAAAATCCAAAAGTACTTTGGGCGCAGGCTCTTGGCAGGAAAACAAGGTAAGATAACCATATATACATATTTTCAAAAGGCTATCGTTATACCTCAGTACAGCCACTCATGACAAATGTTCAAAATGTCCTCCCCTTGTTTCTACACACAAATCTACCCGTCGGATCATTGACTGGCAGACCCTTTCAAATATTCCCATACGGTGTTGAATGGTTTCGCAGGTTTCCACGATACATTTGGTGAAATGTATCTGCTTTATTAATAATCTGCTACATAAAAATCAAAAGGATTGTGTTCGTTAGGAACGTGCAAGCCATTAAACTCGGTCTTCCCAACCTATCCATATTTCATGGACTTTATATGAACTTTTGTCCTTGTTTTGGCATGAGGAACCAATGCCCAAAGTTTTTAAAATAATTTGATCCACCCCAAATATATATATATATATATATATATATGATAACGATATTGAATTTTTATATATCAAGAAAGATTTTAGGGAAAAGATGTATGAAAAAAGTTTTCATATGGCGCGTTTCCTCCTTGAGAATCTCATTGGACTAACTCATTTGTAACAAAGTCGGAAATGGCTTTATTTAAAACAAACGATAAAACAAATAAGTAACAACCAAACCAACGAAAACCCAACACTCTATGTGCTAATATCAGGTAGAAATATTTTGCAAGACCAGATCTGATAGAGAATCTGTCGGATATAAAGCTATCCAATTGACAGAATCGTAATATATCATAGACAAAATTCACCAAAGGCGTCATTCAAGGATTAATCACAGCCACTATACAAACTAATAAGGAAACATTACCACAGAGACACTTAAATTCACCAAGGAATCTAGCAAATATAAGGATAATCTTATATTACCTACTCGAACAAGAGATGTATGGCTGTCATATTACATAAGAACACATATCTGTGTGTGTGTAAGTTACACACAAGTCCCTTTGAGAAAGGTATAAATCCATCTCTTATCGCCCCAGATATGGGGGCATAGTAGAACAGATTGGGTCGTAGAGGCATCTTTGGAAAGCTGTCTACGAGAAGGAAAACTCTGAAATCAAAACCTGGCGAAGTTCGTTTAGAGGCATTGTAGCCCCCCTACATGCATCGTGTTCAATTCTTCTCAAAAATGTAATTTGTTGTGCACTATCCTTCACCACTATAGAAATCAAATGGTATATGCGGGTTCTTTGACTGTCCAGTTCTAAGCACTAGCTAAAACAAAATGAAATAATGGCGTCTCCCGTCGTGTTTGGCGCATGAAGGCCCAATAGATATAATCTTATATTACAATCAATATTTCTAAAAATATATTTTCTTCCTTACACACACACACACACACACACACACATATATATATATATATATATATATATATATATATATATATATATTTTTTAGAAATATCAATTGTAATATTTGAATGTGACCTTTAGTTATGTTTCTGACGGATTGATTTTGTTATAGCACACAAAAAAAACAAACTTTTTAGAATAGTGAATTTTTAATGGTAATGTTCCTTCTCCTATTTATTGTTTTTTCAATGAGCCCGTATAAGTTAAGCTCAATAAATTGTAGCTGGAAGCACGTGTATTTGGCTAACATCTGATATCGACACTGCGTTAACGATTTCCCTTCACTTGTCGCAAAAGAAACGACATCAGCCCATTACGGACAACTCAATTTAGGATATTAACTTTCACCAGTTAGCAGGTGACTTATCTAATAAAAATGCACCTAGTGTGTTTAAAAAAAAGTTTCGAAAACTTTTCTTTTATTAATTCGCTATTAGCTTTACTAATGATCTTGATTTCACTTTTCATCTAAAATCGCAGTTATGTTGGAGACAAACTATTTGCATATTATCTAAAGAATTTTCAATATATCAATCCAAAAGTGGATAAATGTCCAAGTACTTTATTACATAATGTGCAGGTTAGGCAAAATAGTAAATCGATAATTGTACTGAATCTAATTCCATACTCTACTGTATTGATCAAATCTTTGACCATCCGAACTGAGTGGGTGCTGTTTAAACCCCGTTGGCATGGAATTCTGACAGTGATTGATTGTTTTTGATATAAGATCGAAAAAGTCAAAACAAGTAGTACGGTTGCGGCAGCCGAGAAGTCAAGAGCCTTCCTCTGTCAGATTCCTTTGCCTGCCCATGCTTTCAGTAAAGAGACAAACTACGCTTACGGAGAAGATAAATTGGTGCTGATCGATCTGTTGTCATCCGTTCTATTTTCCTCTCTATCACGCCGTCTCCAATTAGCGATGTCTCCTCTGTTCATCCTAAAATGATACGTGTAAAAAGAAAACTAAAGACATTATTGTCTGTTGATGCGACGTTTCTGTTCCTACTAATTGGCGACAGACAAGAAACTAGAAATGACATGTTAAATTCAAGCAAACAAAGAAATTCTCTTCTATGATCATTCATGTAACACTTAACATAAGACAGACATCTTTGAAGTTTCTTATTCTTTAAAGGAGTTGTTTTCGTTAAATGACTTTAAAATGATTCGTATCTTTTATAATCCATAATCCTAGAGCCATTGAGGATTAGTCGTATCCTCTTTGGCAATTTTATGAATGTAAACTCCCAGCCAATTATTTTTCCTGAATTTGTAGAAATATTTCAAGGAATTGGCATTGCCTACCAGGTTAACTTGGATCGTACGCCTGCGAGATGATTAGTTTCTCAGGTATGAATAACACGAGTGGAAGTTTTACATTAGAATTCCAAAGAAGCGATGCTTTTGGCAGAACGTGATATATCATGACATTTGGATGTTATAAGAAATGTACAGCTGAAGACTTTCTGTTTTGCTGGAGCAATAATATTTCGCCAAATAATCTACGCCCACAGCATTTCTTTTTCAATTAGTTATTGCTGAAGAAAATTATTCTTTCCAATTTTGATCTATACATTTCTAGAGAACATAATACACGTGAATACACGTACATTGTAAATAATATCCTTCACTGTATTATATTTTGTACTCGCTGAATTTAATTTCAGGAATATCTGCTATCTCTCATTGGGAATCATGGGAGAATAAGTTTCCTTAATAATCCATTTATTTTTCCTGTGGATTTTAATGATGTCATCTAGAGTCTGCAAGTAGTTTAATTGATACCGATTCGTAAAATGAAATCAGATAACCTTGTTCAAATTGCTGATTACTCTGTTGAGTTCACATTCTCCCAAATTTCATTGGAAAAAGTCCGAATATATATATATATATATATATATATATATATATATATATTTCTCTCTAGTAATGATTTCAATAGAAGGGTAGATTTGGCTTTTTAGCCTTGCATGATAACCTAAGGGGATGTTATCTCTGATTTATCAACTATGGAAAAAGCAATGAGAAAATCACTCCCCAATCTTACCTGTAGCAATTCAGAGATAATAAAGAAAATGAATTTTTAGAAAGTCATGATCATTTGCGTCATGAAGGAACATAAATAAAAAATTAATCAATGCATCGTTTTAATTCTGTCTTGGATATTCATTTTTTAAATCATTTATTCGGAACTCTTCCAAATGTTCTAATGATGGACACATTCATTACTCTTATATTCAGCAATTTAACAATTCTTTGATACGTATCCCGTATTTTTCTCATTCTTTATTTTTATTCCGTTTCACTCACAGATCTCAAGCAGCAAAGATATCCACAATCCAACAGATATCTTTACGATGACTATATAGGTTTTTCTCACCTGATCAGTAGGAGGCGTTTTTCATTTCTTTTATATCATATGCTGTGCAATGAATATACAATGATTGTGTGCTACATGTCTTGTGTAGTCAGCGATGCCATCAAGTTCAAATGTTGAAAGATTCTTTGAAAATAAATAATCAAATCTTACGTGTTATCAGATGCCATTTTATCTTAGAATTATATCGAAATGGTCAAGACACACACGCATACAAAAACAGGTCATATAGATATTTTGTTATACCCGACAAAGCTTTTCGACTACCAATGAAAATCGAACTTACTAAAAATCTCCTGCAAAATTAAAAAACACAAATCTCTCTACGTGGCAGGTTTAGGATAATATACAGGTACTAAAAGAAAACCTGCGGCACATTCAAAATACAGTTTGATGAGTTGCGCTTAGAAAAAAACTCTCAGATATTTTCACATCTTTGACTAAAGTTAGTAGCAACGACCTGCAATTTGAACTTTCTATTCATCGCTCTACATCAAGAGACCAAGTGAATATATTACATAACATATGTAGAAACCAACCTTTTATCAAAAAGACGTCTACGTCTAATTTGAATGCTGTCAATGTTGTCGCGTTAACAATGACAAAATATGAAAATGTTCTTTACGATAATACGTAAATAGATACGATCGCTTAACAAACAGCAGGACGTATTTTCCTTGCTAGACGAAAGTCTGCTTTGGTAATGCGTGGGTCAAGTTGTTATATGGAGCTAGAAAGTGATTTTGCGCTTCTTTAAGAGATCAGTTCGGTATGCGTCCAGAAATA
>CAHIKZ030004450.1:197500-222500 GCA_903632075.3 Acanthosepion pharaonis | reverse complement strand
TAAGGGTGAGAGTGGGATGCCAGCCTCGTAGGGCGCTTGAATTCATGGAGTCTGGGAACCAGTGAAAGCAGCTCATCGGAACAATTACCATGAAAGTATTTGTAGAAAAGACAGAGAGAGGCGTCGGCGCGTCTGTGAGAGAGTGACTGTAGACGAGACGCCAGATCAGGGCCAGTTATATTACATATCCGTCTCTGGATCTTGTCAAGATCTCCGAGGTAAACAGAAGGTGTCCCAGACCATATATGGCAGCAATACTCCATGCAAGGGCGAATGGTTGATTTGTATATTTGAAGTATCGATTCCGGGGAGAAAATTTTCCTGGCGCGGCACAGGGAGCCAACTTTCCTCGTGGTGGAAGAAGCAATTGACTCAGTGTATTTGTTAGAAAAGACACAGGGAAACTCCGTTACGACTGCGGGGAAGAAACTGAAGTCGAGAATGTCAGATCAGGACCATACTTGAGTTTCTCTCACTGAACTTGCTTTCTATGCATGTGCTGTTTTTTTTGTCCCCCCGTAAAGATTGCCAATTCCTCATATATGTTCCGTATCAATTCAACTCTCGTCCCCAAGTTTTGAGTTAATTACTGAAACTATAACATTATCTCAAAAACATGTATTCTTACAATCTAAAAATATTTTCTGGCTTTAAATAACCTGCAAAGGGTTGATAAACCTTAGAAAACGCATCAATCGATCTATCTCCCCATGTAAATCAAACTTTTTTTTTATTGTATTTCAATTATGTATAAATTGTTGTTATTGTCGCGAATTCGATCCTTCAATAATATAAGGATTGAGTAAGCGTAGTTTTGATGTTATACAAAAGAACAGCACCCAGCGAGGCTCGAACTCACTCGTAATTAATCTAGCAAACTTGCTAACCTTTACACCAAGTCTAGTTGTCACACTTCGCTAATATAGATTTGTATCGCTTATAACTAAACGCGGTAAATAACTATAAATGATAGAAGCACATCTACAGTGAGTATAGTTTATTACTACTTTTTGCTTGTCTTCATACAATACGTGAATGCAGCATCTGTCGTTTGCTTTTCAATCTTAAGAGATCTTTCATTTTTTTTATTTTATCACAGTCATCGCCTTGCTTTGCTGATAAAACCTGTCCAGTTAGAAGTAATGACGAGAAAAGAAACACCATAAACAACAAAATGCCTGCAGGTTTTGCACTAAAAGCGAACAGTTTTATTTCATTTAGTTGCGAAGAACTTGTCATTAGCAGTATCTAAGCTATTGTCCTAATTTTTATTGCGTAACATGTCAGATTAATCTCCGGAATAGATCTGAATACTTTTTGTAAATGGCATTGATTCACAATTAAAACACTTACAACTGCACAAAATCAGTGTCATTAAATGCAGGATAAAAGAAATAAAAAAAATATTTTGCATTTTCTATCATAACAATATAAGATAAGCCGTGTTGATGGCAGCACATAGAAAGTAAACGACAAAAGCACCTAGACCAGCTAGCAAAAAAAAAAAAAAACAACAAAAAAAAAAAAAAAAAAAGAAAGGATTTGCTATCGATGGTAAGAAGACAGAAAATATGGTTGTCAACAAGAGAAAAATTCCGTTATTAGAAGAACGAATTAGAGATGCCAAAACCAAACAAATACAGAAAGTTTAAATATTTGGGAAGTGTTTAAAAAGAGGATTGGTAATGCGACACCGAAATCCGAGCGCTCATCGGATTGGCAAAATATGCATTTAAAAACTAAACAAAGTACCGCGTATTTGACGGCATATAAGCCCCCCCTCCATTTTTAACCAAAATAGTACCTCACAAATATAGCCTAAGCTGTACCATTTACTAATAATTTTACTAATTGCAATTTTTTCTTGATTTTCCCTGCTGAAATTGGGTTGTACGGCATATAAGTGTATAAAGCACACACCCGTGCGTCTTGTATGCTGTCAAATACGGTAATACGAAATTTTCGTTAGAAGCACAGAAAGCTGTGTTGAACGGTGATGTGATGTGGTGTGACGTATGACAGCGTCTTTGAAAGAAAAACTGGTGTCAGCAGGAACGTGGCTCAGTCGAAGGGTCCCGAGAACTCCAGGGACGGAACGAATAAGTAACGAGGACGTCTGAAATAAAATTGTCAGAAAAAGGAACACCTATACTCAGAATAAAAAAGAAGCAGTTGACGTATCTTGGTCATATAATGAGGAAAGGTGGCTTGGAAAACGTAACTCTCCCAGGTCATATCGAGGACATGCATGAGAGGGGAAGGCAACGAGCCATCTACATGACAGCCCTGTGTGAATGAATGCCGGAACAGGTGGCGGGAGTTTTGGTAAACGGCCACGAGTAATAGGAAGTTGTGAATAACCCACGTCTTAAAGAGAGACGTTACATAGAAGAAGAGGAGGATTCTTCTGTCGGCGCTAATGAAGAAAATCAACCTGGTTTATTATGCTCATTCACACAAGCTTCTAACTTGTCATTTATCAGCCTAAGCACAGTTTCTATTTTGTCTTTACGATTGTCATTAACTGACCCATATGCTGACTGTCTTTACATCAAGTGCAGCCTGTTCATAAATATTCATTAAACTTCAGCGAATGTTTGCAGCACGTTCTACTTCTAAAAACAGAAATTCTATGATAGTTATTTACACTTTTTACATTCAGAATATTGCCCTCATATATGTTGCTGTTATCACAATGTTTTCGGCATTTGTACCCACCGGCCTTCATCATGCGTATATCGATCCTGGTAACTTACAAGAAATTCCGAATGAAAATGAATTATTTCTAATATTTTTACTTACGGAAAAGAGAGTATGAGGCTGGATAAAGAGAGAAAGGTTGCCAAGGTATACGAGGTATAGGGAGTTGTGGAAAGCCATGAGTGCGCATGTCCGGAAGTGACATGGCACAGAAAAAGGGTATCAAAGATTGAACCTAATATGGCGGTTATCATCAATGTTTAATTTTTAGATCAGCGAATATCATCAGTTGATGACTTAAACTTTTCCTAACGGTACGTTTAACATCCAGTCATAAGTCGTGTCTAAATGTGACCTTGGCAAATATAGCATTCATGAGGATACTATTTACAAGAAATCATATAGTTAGGTCATTCACTGTAATATTTGTCTGTAAATAAACCTGGATGATCAAGACAGTGCTATATCGGCATGTGTACGCTTCGAAGAGAAGTGAAATATGATGACAACATGGTACGTTCTTTGTACTGAGTTGTCACTTTTTTCATTTCTATTTTTAATTCTTTTGTTAATGGAAGGCTTTAGGGAGTAACGTACTATTATATTAAGAAAACTAACAGTTATTTTATTGCTCTTTTTCTTTATTTTTTAAAAATCTAAAACTGTTGTAATTTCCTTTTATACTCTTTGTACAGAACTAAGTCTAAAATAAATATAAAATGTACCCTTTAAAATGACGTTTTTTTTGGGTGGGGGTGTTCTTTTGTTTTTGTTTTTGTTTTTGTTTTTGTTCTTGTTTTGTTTTTGTTCTTGTTTTGTTTTTGTTCTTTTGTTGTTTTGTTCTTTTGTTGTTTTTTTTTTTGTTTTTTTTTGTTTTTTTTTTTGTTTTTTTTTTTTTGTTTTTTTTTTTTTTTTTTTTTTTTTTTTTTGTTTTTTTTTTTTTTTTTTTTTTTTTTTTTTTTTTTTTTTTTTTTTTTTTTTTTTTTTTTTTTGTTTTGTTTTTTTGTTTTTTTGTTTTGTTTTTTTGTTTTTGTTTTTTGTTTTTTTTTTTGTTTTTTGTTTTTTGTTTTTTGTTTTTATTTTTTTGTTTTGGTTTTTTTGTTTTTGTTTTTTTTACACATTTGGCGTGCACGTTTCTCTCATTTGTGACAGACGTTTAAGGAGTGAACCAAAACTCAGATCGATTCTCTTCTATAGAGCCATGGATAGCAAGCTAATCTCTATAAATCCCTCAAAAGATTAAACTAAGCTCATAAATATGTACAATTTACCAGATAACATATATTATGCATTGGCTTTATAGACCTGTTAATTTACCGGATGAAAAGCTAAAACTAAAAACAGCCGTGGCATTTATGAATGTTCACGTTGTACGCCTTTGTTAGAGAATAGCCGTGGTATTTATGTACGTCTTTCAGCCGCGGTATTTTTTGGATGTTCACATTGGACGTTTTTATTAGAAGAAATGAAAGAAACCTATTGTCGATAACTGTTCCCATGAGTAGTTCAATTTTACTGACTGCTTCATTGTCTCAATGTGCCAGACATAAAGCTTACCAAATAAGAAACAAAGCTACACTCAGTAGATTTCTAGTTAAACGTATCCCCACTCTGACAGTGTAATGGGTAACAATAATCCCGTAGATTAATTTGCATATATAGTTAGTTTCGAAACTAAACTGATTAAATAAATTTACTTTTTAGTACATATTTCGAAGACATTTGTCATATTAAAGAATAAATTCTACTCGAGCTTTGATCACTTTTTCCAATAATAATAATAATTATCATTGTAATATTTTGCCATACATTAAACTGGATACTAAATAAAGTAATATATTGTATTTCATCACGAGTTTTAGCAAATTATTTTATCTTGAAATTTTAATTATATTTTAATTAGATGGCTGATAAGCTGACTTAGACGTGTTTTTGTATGTTAAGTTTTTGAAGCTAAAAATCTTTTAAGAACATGGAAAATTTTAATGAAAGGATATTTAAATAATATTAAAAACAACAAATTAACTTTTGCCATCTCACGTATCAGATTGCGAACCATAGCCACAGTAATAAACAGGTATCTGGTCATTAAGAGATCTACTAACATAAGTACCTCCTCGAGATCGCTAAAAAAAGAACATAGCATGATGAAAAAGACGCCAAACTTGACGAAAAAAATTTTAGCGTCTAAATGTTTGTTATTATTAAGAGGAAAGATCAAAGTATTTTGGGGGTATTTTTTTACAATTTTTAATCGCTCCGAGCACGTCCGAAATTTTCGTTAATAATCTTGTTTTTTTGAGTCAGAACTAACTATTGTAATCATTAAACTAGACTCGAACGAATTTCTAGCGTTTTCATGAAATTAGTTATGGGGGTAATAAATATAAAAAAAATATTTCTGCTATGACTTTAATAAAAACAATGACATGTATAATAATTTCGATCATGTGTGAATAGTTCCTGAAAGTTTCATTAACATCCGACAATTATTTATACTTTGCAAGATTTTCCAAATTAATGTGTGTCATACAAAACAAAAAAAAACGTGCTAAAAATTGTATGTTATTTTACTCGTTCCGCTGATACAAAGAGAAACAAGGTTTTTTAATCAAAATTTAGAATGTTCTAAAAAGAAGGAAAAATTTTAAAAAATAATTAATAAAAAAAAACTTTGGTCTTTCCTCTTAATAATAACATAAGCATTTAGACGATAAAAATTTGTTTTCGGCAAGTTTGGCGTCTTTTTCATCAAGCTATGCTATTTCTTTTAGCGATTTCGTGGAGGTACCTATAAGCACAAACAAAAAACTATATTTGCATTAAATATAAAGAAAAGAAGAAAACATCAAGATTCCTAACAAAAAATAGTAGGAATTAAAAAAAATATTCTTCAAATTTTGAAATTTCTTTTAAATGTATTTACCAACTAAATTAACCATTTTAACGTCAGGATTTCCAGGCATTTGCCCGTGATGTCATTATAACTTATAACGGCAGTTTTAAACTTTGAACGGTCTTTATAATATGGCATAGAGGATGCGTCGCCATAACCTAGGAACTTGAAAATAACCAAAAATTTGTTTCCTAAATTCCAGATAATATCGATAAAATTTCAACCCATAGGTCGTTTTGAATAACTTATAAGAAATTTAAAAATAATCCTCATTTAATATTTTTATTTAAATCGTTTGACAATACGCACACACACACACACACACACATATATATATATATATATAAGGCATGTCTGATAGAAAATATCTTACTGATTAATTTTATTATAATCCTTTTACATTCACGAATATTTTTTCGTACATGACAATTAAATAAGGCAAAAAATGCACTGTAGCAGTGAAATCACTCTTATTTCCCAAGTACATTCCATCTCTTTCTGAGATAATCATCAGGGGTACAACTGGTAAAGCAAAAACTGTCCAGTACTGAATTTCTTTTTCTTTTGCATTTAAATGCTACGGTTGACTGTTATGCTTTAGCATTCATTAGAACGAGGAAAGTTATCCATTATGGAATTCTTTCTTTTACGATGGAATGTCATGGTCAAGCGCACATTAAAGCGTGAAAAAAGTTCTTTTTATAGACATTTTAGAACATTATTACAGTATTCAGTGCTGATTCTATTCAGTGTCGGCTACAATATTTTAATGGCCATTGCTTCGACGATCTGTTGTTTAATTAGTTATTTTCTTGGTATTGGATACATGTGTTATCAGTCAGTATTTTCTACACCGTGAACGTGGACAGGTATGTTGTTGTAATTGTCGAGCTATGGACGAATTGTCAGTCATGTGTATAGTAAGATGTCTTGATAATGTAGTTGTCGTATATCCAACATATAAATTTGTTTTCTGTCGTAGATACATTCTCCCAAAGGATATTTGAATTGATATAAAATGTTGGTTTTATGTAATACATCAGTTGGTGGCGAGGAGTTACTACGAATAATTACATTGATTGTATTGTATTGTGCATAATATGAGATTAATTTTATTTTTTGAGATCAATGGGATATATATTGACACGAATTAGGTTTTTTATGATTTTATCATCCTGTTTGTAGTTGCATCTGGTTACGATATAAGAGTTTGATATATTTAGGGTTCTTTGAGGAAGTACCATATTCTATTTGATGTGTGTTAAGGTTTTTGATAAATCGTGTTATTTGTTCATCTACAATGTGGTTTGGAAAGTCATTATTAATGAGAGTGGCTTAATATTTTTTTTTAGTTTAGCGTAGAATATTATTTGTGGAGAAATTAATTTGTGCTCGGTTAATTAAATTCTATATGAGTGCTATTTTGTAGTAATTAGGACATTCACTTTTAAAGTTGAGAGTGCAAGAGTTTTTGTCGGTTGTTTTTTTTTATATGGGGATGTTTTAAATGTGTTATTATTTGTGTCTATTAAAATGTTACGGAAAGAGATTTTGTGATCTTTAAGTTCGTATGTGAACTTGAGGACAGAAACTTTTGGAGGGTTTATTGGTCGTGTTAATTATATTATTTTCTAGGTTGGCGAGGTCGAATTTGCTGAAGACTGAACCCAGAACTGAACCCATAGAAACGCCTTCTTATTTCACATACATATCATTTCTGTGATCATAGAATGGGAATTCAGTGGTACAGGGTAAAAGTAATTGTCTTAGTATTTTTGCTTTAATTTATAAAGGCGAGAGGGATGACTTCATATATAGGTTAATTATTAATGAGGAACAAAGCAATCAAAAACTTAAAAATAATCGGAGACTATAAACTAGGATACATTTGCAGTACTATCAAAACGCACAAGCCTAACTTTTCACTCCACCTTATTTTATCCCAAATTCCCACTCCTGTTTACCAAATGACTAAAATGCTTACACCATGCATACCTAACAAATACGGCATTGAATCAACCCTCGAATTTATAAAAATATTAAAAACAGAAAAACCTAATAATGAAAGTTGAGGTTGAAAATCTGTTCATTAATGTTCCAGTTAGAAAAACCACTGATATTATTATTATTAAAATAATATAATCTTCATTAAAAAAACTGAAGCCGCCACTTAATAGAATCAACAACAAATACTGTAATAATATTCTAAAATACCTATAAAAAGAACAGTTTCTACGCTTTTATTCGTGCTCGACCATGACATTACAACATAAAAGAAAAATTTCGATAATGGATACCTAATTCACGTTCTAATGAACGCTAAAGCATAACTGTAAGCCATAGCATTTAAATGCAAAAAAAAAAAAAAAAAAATCAGTCATTGATAGCTACACAGTTTTTGCCTTACCTGATGATGATCTCAGAAAGAGATGGAAAATACTTGGGATTCTCACTGTTACAGTGCATTTCTGGCCTTATTCAATGGTAATATACGGAAAAATATTTGTGAATATGAAAGGATTATAATAAAAATAAACAGACATAATGTTTGTAATTTATTCAATCAGACATGCCTAAAAGAGAATTTACTGCCTAAACACACACACACACATATATATATATATATATATATATATATATATATATATTCCGAGAATATTTCTTCGACTTGAAATTTCGATTTATTCAACATCTATCTGAGCAGATTTCGCCACAGTGTTAGGAAAAATTTCGAAGTTGAATAGAATTATTTTTTATACAATAGTTTCACTGAATTTGCAAATGAATGACACGAAGATAATAAATGCGCAGATTATTCGTTGTTTCAGGAAAATATTTTTAAAGAGAAATATCAATTGCTTTAAAACACAAATTTTTAAAAACTTATGAAGGAGTCAAAGAAATTGTAGCATCAATCGATTATCCTTATATCGATTAGAGTGTAAATGTTTTAGATAAATTACCTGGCTTAAAAATTATTAAAATAACGATATTTTTAATTATCATAGCGTAGGATTTAATAACGATAATTTAATCTGGCACAAGGCAACAAGTGAGAAGCATTGCTAACCATTATTTCATGATGATTAACCTCCAAGCAACCCGTATGCTACTCATGATAATTTAACAATATTAGGATTTATATGCCAGTAATTGTTCACAGACTGATAACAATGGGTTTATTTTTTATACTTCCACAGGAATATATGGCGAAAATACTGAACATTTGTATTTCGCCGCTTTTGTTCAACATGAGCAAAATAGTCGCCAAGGGAATCGGATCTTTAAAATCACAAGCAATGATAATTAACATTGTGTACAGTTATGTATTTTTAGGCTATAAAAAACACGTACTATCTTTATAAGGATGTTAGTCGTGGTTTGAGCAGTCTTCTTAGACGAGGGATGGAGCAGTGAATAACAATGGAAATGCAATGCAATTGAAAAACAGATGAAACTGAGATAGCACAAAAATAGAAATTTTTGATAATAGCTTTTGAATACTGAAATTACACAGAACAGACATTGGACAATTTATATTTAAACTTTTAAAGTAGCCAAACATTTAGGAAAAAGCGTAAACTAAATAAATCATCCTTTACGAAACGAAACAAGTTCATTTATTTATGTGTGTGTGTGTGTGTGTGTGTGTGATAACAGTATATACATGTTTTTATATCAAGAACATTTTGGCAAAAAGATGTTCGACAAAGTGTAAAAAGTTTCCTGTGATACGTTAAGTCTTTTAGGATTTCATCGAACTAAGTTTGCTTACGTTGATGCAATAACACATGCGCACGAAATGTTTGATATATATATATAGGGTCTATAACCGATTTCATTTAGATAATTTGTCTTTTTGTTTCTATTATTGTTATTAGATATCCACCATTGGGATAACAGTTCTGCCATAAATGATCAAACGTTTAAGAACATGGACGCAAATTTACTATGGACGAATTATCTATTAGAGCACATTTTTTACTTTAATTTTTTTTTCTATTATCTTTAAGTAGCATTTTAATGTCAAAATGGTGGTCATTCTAGTTATACAAATTACATTATAGACACTGTGTTCATTAGTAAGCGGCGAGTCTGTTACATGCTTGAACGCAATCTTTAGAACGGTATTTAGTCACCCCCAGGAGGACATCATGTGGCACAAGGCCGGTTTAACGTGGGATCTCCAAGCCCGTGGGTTCGGCCAAAAATATGCTCTTTGAACCCGTATAAACGGGTTAAGGATCGATTTACCTCCCCGAAAGAGACTCCGCCCTTCGGCGTAGCCTCGTTCGGATTCCTCCCCGCCCGAAGGCAGAGAGTTCAACCGGTCGTCCGACTTCGGACTGAACTCAATCTTTAGAACATGTGTGACGTGTTTTAACACAATTATTTATATATATGCTGGTCAGTGGTGCATTATGGGTAATAACGTCTATTCAGTAGACTCGTTTGTATCATCTAACGGTTATTGGGTTATTTTTTATATGCAGTAAGAATATTTGTTGACTTGAAGCTATAAATATAGATGTCTGTATGTGTGTTACACTTTAGTGGATGCAAGTGTCTGAGAAGACGGTCTGATTTTTTTAAAACAGTGTCAGTTAATCTACCAGTTTATGCTTTCGATACTATTAGTAAAGAAATTGCACCCGCCAATATATATATATATATATATATATATCCTGGATTCTCCCGTCGTTTTCGACGTATGAGTACGAAACAATCCAATTCTTAGAACCAACTGCCAGACTAACCACACATATTTGATTATAGTGGTGATAATTTGCGCAGAACCAACGATACATTTTGGAAAAGAAGAGAACTGATGCACAGTATGCCACAAGGTCCCTAAACAGGTTTTGAATTCATATTTGACCTTATCCTAGGCTATAGAACCCAGTTTGTGCTGCTTTTTTCCCATGTAGGGAGAATATATATATATATATATATATATATATATATATATCATTCGAACTATTTCTCCACTGCCCCTGTGCCATGTGTCCTCAAGACAGTGGATAAACGCGTTTGTTAGATCGAGTGACAGGACGCAGAGTTGCGCGTTCAATAACTGGTTAAGGAAGTGGAGAGGTGAATTAACAGGAGATAACTGATAACTGACATGCATTAGACATGAAACGTGGACTTAGAACAGTCTACCCCAGTGAGCGAAACAAAGGGCTCAGTTTGACATTCCAGATCTGCTCGATTTCGTATACGAAACATCAAGAAACTAAAATAAAAAAATAGCAGGATTAAAAATAATTCCATCAATTCTTTAGAAATTACTTTGTTTACGTTTTTGAAATCTAAACAATATATGTTCGAATCTCACTATGAAATAAGATAACTTTTTAATAATATCGTCCTAGGGGAAAGATTTCGGCGTAAAACACCATCTGGAAACCATATCATGTAACAAATGAAGCTGTCAAAAGTCGTTGGAGAATACTAAACTTGTTCACCTACTGATCACGCCAAATTATGCGCTCTCTCCGAGAAAAGATCACTAAGATCCGCTCAGCATAGTTATATTATAAACCTCAGGTTGTCTCTGTGCGTGTTGAAGATAGCCATCTGCAATAGGGTATTAGGTAGCCAGTCTATCAGATAGTTATACTGGAAGAGAAGCAGAGAGCAGCTATCCTAACATAATCATGGAATTTTCTTCTCGTGTCGATGAAATGGATTATTTGTGGTGATCGCGTGAGGCTATTTAGTCGTCATAGCTTATTTTACTTTTATCTGTGGGGGATTAGACTTAAAAAGACATATCGTTCAGAATGTATTCGCTCAGGTCTTGCAGGCCTATACCGTGGCATTATAATTATTGTGGAGTGAATACTGAACATTGCCATGTACGTTTAGATAATTTATCAATGCATTTTGTTGACATTTCTTCAACAGAACAGCCATGTTTTGTCCTAATGTGATAATTCCTTCTCAGATGATGTCCATGATGTTAAACATTCTCTGCAAGATAGACAATTCCTTAGTGGGCACAATCACCAAACAATCCTTCATTGAGATTTATGGAACATGATGAGACTCTGAATTGTTTTTTCAGTTAGCTAGTCTGCAACTTTAGCTGTATTACGTCAAAAGTTGAATGTAATATGGATTATTATATCTCTGGATTATACTTGTTATCCGTCCAGTTGGATGTATGTATAAACTTGCTTTAATATCTACGGAGGATATACAATATACAGAGTGTGAATACTGTTTTTACACCTCATCATTTAAAACCTGCTGATATTGTTCTATGTTCCTTAATATTTATTTTCAATTATATAACATGTACGTTTAATCTTGAGTACACTGAAAAATGTTTTCGGAGTGGCTAATTCCTCCGCCCTCTCCACTGAGACAAGATGTGATACAACGTCTAGTTTAATGTGGGGAAACCGAGTGCATACATTTGGGCCAAAGACAAAATCTACCCAGAATCCCCTCAAACGTATGACGAGCGATCCTCACTCTCTAGTGCAATGGGGAACACAGACTCGGGTAGATGTTCCCTAGAACCGGGCACTACACAGTTTTATTTTCCCTAACTGCGTTTCTGTTCGTAGACAGAGCCACAACTGAGTGGAAAACAGAGACGCAACTCACAGAGCATTATACTATCGGGGAAGCGCTTCGGAGTGTTGCACTTTTATTTTAGCCAGTGTAAATAGGTAACAGTAATCATTGTTTTCGTTATCAACATGAGAACTATTGTTTTTTCAGATATTAAATGAAGGAAATTCATTCGCAACATGCAAATTACACATCCTTTACAGTTAGTCGTCTATTATGTCATTTTCACGTAAATTCAACTTCTTTTAATAAATTCCATTCCGAATTGATTAGAAAAAGGATACCTCTTTGACTTTTCTGAAAATTGATTTTAAATTTCAATTATGAAGCATATTAGAAAATTAATGTAATCAAGAAAAATGACTCGTCCCAATGAACACCACTCTCTTTCTCTCCCTGACATACACACGTGAATGCGAGCGCATGTTTGTAATATTAGCGTTTGATAGAAGGGGCGAGGACGTCTTTGTCTTTGCAAGGGTTTTCTCGATAAGACAATGCGGGCTTCAATCGTTCTGGTTGACGGTTCCCATTTTACAGGGCTCTAAAAAGGAGGGCGAATGAATGGTTGAAGAAGAAATGAGATTTCTTTCGTCAGTGAACAAAGGAATCCTCTGTCGTTAATCATCTACAACCGCAACGAATGGTAGTGCAACATGACCCAAGTGTAATCATCTTTTCTTCTCATTAGATAATAAACGTTATACTGGTTACAGCTACACAATCCTTATGCATATGATATGCCCCATGATTATATATATATATATATATATATATATGTGTGTGTGTGATTATTTTTCGAAAATTATAACATAAATGCGTTATATACACACTTGCATTCAGTTATAAGAAAATGTTTCAGAGAGATATATTATGGACACAAGAATCAACACCGCATGGTAATAGTTTTGAACATCAGTATTATCTTTAGACCAATCATATATATATATATATATATATATATATACACACACACACACACACAAAAATATATATATATATAGATATATATATACACTGCGTGCCAAATTAATATCGAGATAACTTTTTTCTAATATTTAAAAAAAACCCTCCAGTCAATTCACACACAATTTTCACACAGCGTTGGCAACACGGACCTGCACAATCACTGACTTTTTTGTACTGATATGCGCAATGTAAACAAACTGGCGCCATATTTGTTATCAGCACGGTGATTTGAGAGTGCCAAATTATTAGAAAGGTTTAGTAAAATTCCCAGACTTGAGCAAAAAAAAAAACGTTTTTTAATGTTGCACGTGAATGTTTATGGTCAAAAGAAGCTAATAAATAAGGTAATCAAACAAATAATAACAGATACAAACAAGGGCACAGTTATAAACAAATTAATAGGGAACGTGCTTTCCCTGTTTTGAAATTACTTGAAGTCTACGATCCATAAAATTTGTTAATTGTAGGATGTCATCTGCTGTAATGCCGCGAGATATGTCAAGAATTGCTTCCCATAACTCACCGTTGCTCCTGAATGGTCGTCCGTTGGCGTACAGTCTTCGCTTCATGATGCTCCAAAGGTTTTCGATTGGGTTCAAATCCGGAGAATTTGCTGGCCACTTCATTTTTCGAGGTCTATCGAAGACTATCCCTTTCAAATATTCAGTAGTTTTGTGAGCAGCATGTGAGGGAGCATTATCTTGCATAAAAAACAATGGCCCTTCTGAAGGCCACTCTTTTCCTTTTCATCCACGGTTCAAGATGCTCCTTCATAAACGCTATGTATGAATCAGCAGTCATTTTGACGCCATCTGGTACTCTCCATGGGCCCACTAATGTTTTTCCAATAATACCACCCCAGATCATTATGCCTCCACCGCCTTGTTGGCGTCTCAAACGCTGATGGCCATTCTGTCCGTTCATTACCCAGCCTTTGCACCATCTATCTGGCCCATCAAGTGTTGCTCGAGTTTCGTCTGTGAACAAAACTTTAGAGAAGTCAATCTTCATATTGTCCTCTCCCCATTTCAATCGATTTTGAATGTGATTTCTCGTCAACGAAGGCTTCGCTACAGGTTTGACTGTTGTTGCTATTTCCCTCAGATACCGACGCCGAGTACCGAGTACTTTTAGACACAGTAGGATCCCCAGTGCGACTGAAAAGCTCATGACTGGTAAGTCCAGGGTCCTTCGTGACCTCCCGTTTAAATTGTGACAGGAGACGACGTGAAATAACCCTCGGCTTGCTTTTATTTGCCCTTTTGCGTACTTGTGTAGGGTCGGTGGTGAACTTCTTTTTTTTTTTTGATGACACCTCCCTATCATTTTAGAAATTTCTAGGGTAGATTTATCTTTTGAGAGTTCTGAGGTGATAGTTTTCTTTTCAGCATCACTTAAACTGCTTTTACGGCCCATCTTTTCACTAAATTCTTACACTTTTCTAATAATTTGGCACGCTCAAATCACCGTGCTGATAACAAATATGGCGCCAGTTTGTTTACATTGCGCAGATCAGTACGAAAAATTCAGTGATTGCGCAGATCAGTGTTGCCAACGTTGTGTGAAAATTTTGTGTGAATTGATTAGACGGTTTTTGAAATATTAGAAAAAAATTATTTCGATAATAATTTGGCACGCAGTGTATATATACATATACAAATATATATATATATATATATATATATATATATATATATGATTTTGAGCAATATTCCCTATAAATATAGCAAATATAATACAATTATGTAGGCCTACATGAACCTATCTATAAAAATTTACGCACACACACACACATATATATATATATATATATAATACACTGTTACATTAGAACATGTAAGCAACACTACAAAATTCTAAATTTTGTTTCGACGATTAATAAAACGTCTCATCAGGTAATTAACAACAATAATAAATGATTTTATTTAAAATAGGAATTAATGAAGCATCACTTCATTTTCCGTTTTTGGAAAATTTTGCATACAAGATAGAATGGATTTTTATAAAGAAAAAGGAAAGAAAATAAGAAATCAATAAAAAGAAAAGGGAGAGGAAAGAAAAGAAAGGTAAAAGAAAGTATAATAAATTAACCCTACTACCAAGAGAATGAAAAGAAAAGCAAAAGAAAGAGACGAGTATATTCAAAATTACACAAATACAAAGGAAGAGGAAAGTTATGAAAATAACATGAGATGTTGATAGGAGTTAAGCCTTTGAAATTATACTGAATTAGAGAATTTAAATTTGAACGGAAATGAAACGCCAACAGTAATTCATTAGTTACAATGTCACGTATCAAATGTTATGGCATTTTAAATGAAATCACATATTCAAACAAAATTATCCATAGAACGTAAATAAAGGACACTTTAAGAAGAAAGATTATGCTTAACTATACCGACCTTACATTATAAATTAGAATATAAAATAAATTTTAAACGATTAATATTTTATATAATATTAAATTAGAAACTATTATCAATACAGTGTGAAAAAATAAATTTAATAAGCCAATTCATGGCTAAGCATACTACCAGTAATTTACGACTACTAAGCAAAATAATACCAAAAGCTAGAATAAATCCCTAATGATTAAAATGTTTATATAAAGCTAATATAACATAAGAGGAGTGATTATTGAGCGATGAAGATTAGCAAGTTTGTAAGGTTGTTTCTTTAATATGTTTACAATTTACTGTAGTTTCATATCTTTGATTTAATAATAAATCACTATTCAAGAACTTAATTATTTCCAT
This sequence comes from Acanthosepion pharaonis, assembly GCA_903632075.3. Taxonomy (NCBI): domain Eukaryota; kingdom Metazoa; phylum Mollusca; class Cephalopoda; order Sepiida; family Sepiidae; genus Acanthosepion; species Acanthosepion pharaonis. Next base: position 206,594 of record CAHIKZ030004450.1, on the reverse strand, counting down.
TTTCTCCTGCAGACAGAGGAATCACGGTTTGTTCACCGATCTCGCTTGTTTGAGAATTTTTCATTTAAGTTTAGGTGTTTTGTTTTCCTCTTTCACTTTCCAAAAACATTTAGAAAGCGAAGTCATATTTCATTTATTCACATTATATTGATTTATTGTACTTCCAATATATATTTTAGTAAACTTGGATTTACACATACATACACACACACACACACACACACACACATATATATATATATATATATATATATATATTTGTGAAAATATATAGAAAATAGGAAAGAACTGGTTTGGTAGATCCAAAGTTCCTTAGTATTTTAGCTATTATTTTTAAAAAATAGTGCTCGATACAAATGTAGAGCATAAATATAATTATTTATTTAAAAATATGATTCCAACTCGCGACATAAGAGGTCGCATGTTTAAAAACAAGAGCCGAAAACTTCAATATAATTATTTGAATTAAATTGAGTTAAAGAAAGCTCTTTCACGTGTTTTAATAATTGAAATCAAAATTTCCATGGTAACAGCTAGGGCGAATTGTTTAAATTGGGTAGGCGTGTTGGGTGTTAATAATAAGTATCAGTATAGAGTTACTTTCATAGATGTCAAGTCAGGGTAAGGTGGGGGTGACTAAATTTGAAACCCAACACACGCCTACCCAATTTAAACAATTCGCCCTAGCTGTTACCATGGAAATTTTGATTTCAATTATTTAAAAAAAGTAAATTTCTGAAATAAGTTATTCCAAAAAGAAATTTCGCTTGAAGATGGAACAGAGCTTTCTTTAACTCAATGTAATTCAAATAATTATATTGACGTATTCGGCTCTTGTTTTGAAACATGAGACCTCTTATGTCGCGAGTTGAAATCATATTTTTAAATAAATAATATATATATATATGTACACACATGACAAATTGTAAAATATTTTTCGTGTGAGGCGTTTCATCCTATAGAACTTCATCAAGCAACATTTGTTACTTTGGTGCGGCTACAATGAATGGGGGATTTTAAATATAAATTTTAAAGAGATTTTATACTTAAATTTAATTTTTTGTTTATATAATTTATATGTAGTATGGACTAAGTATGTTATTGTTTTAGAGGTACTAGTAACTTTCAATACTAAACAAAACAATAGGCTAAAACTTGAATGAGGAATTTACTCAATCTCATGTAATAATTGTCACAAAAATAAATAGGAAAAAACTCAAGATAAAAGTTTATATGAGCACAAAAGGAACATGTTACAAAATACATCAAATTAATTAGTTGCTCACAGTAACGAAACTGACCACAATTTTGACATAAAAAATGTTATTCTGCTCAAACGACAATGAAAATAATTAGAGAGTGCATTGATCGCAAGGTCATTTACTGCAAATTTACCGCCCGGCTCTTGCAACATTTTTACACTGTGGGATATAAAATAACAAACGTTATGGAAACAAAAAGAAAAAATAATCCAAACGAAATTAGCTAGATTATTAGCTAAAAAATTCCCAGCATCCCTCGTTTGTGTGCATGTGTAGTCTCATCAGCGTAACAAATTTAGTCCAATGAAGTCTTGAAGGACGAAACAAATCACAAGAATACTTTTCCCACTTTTTCATATATTTTCCTCCAATATTATTCTTGATATGTCAAAATTTATATATCGTTATCACACACACACACACACACACATATATATATATATATATATATATATATATATAAAGTTGGATAGATAAAAAAATAGATTGTGACGCTGACTAGTCTCTGGGACCGACTAAGATTATTTAAGTCATTTGATTGAAGTATCTGCTGCGGAGTGAAAACATTCACTAGAACTTCTTATCTAAATACATATAATCTCTTCTCTAAAAATACGAAGGTCGGTTAAAAATCAATGTTAGTTCTTCTTTACTTTATTAGAGAAACAGACAAATCATGCCAAAATAAACAAAGATGTTTTAGGTTTCCAAACCTTGTACTCTTTTGAGTTCTCCTTTTTTAGACAGGGTATTCCGCTTTTGAACCAGAGCACGTAGAAACGCTTCGTAAAGGATTGTTGGATACTTTCTTAGCTAGGCGTTAGCGATATCATTTATTGAAGCATCGTGGAACTTTGAGTGTTGCCTCCCGAAGACCAGACAGATGAATGTCTGCGTGTTCCAGTTCAGGACGGTAGGATGCTTCAGACAAGGCTGTCCAGCCTTGATTTGTGGTTGCTTCTCAAATATTCTGTGAAGTCTGGAATTGTCATGTGGAAAAGCATATCACTCACTTTCAAATATGGCCGAGATTGAAGAAACCTTGTTATGGGTTTTTCGCAAAGTCTTCACATATGAGTTAGAGTTGAGAAGGGTTCCACTGATCAAATACATTACCAATATTATTCTGTTCAGGCGAACAAAAACTATTGGCTATCATTTTAATTGTAGAACGAGCTGCCTTAAACACGATATTTTCGGATAAGTTTAGATGTCGTCATCCCATTGACCTTACATTGATTAGGGTAAACGTAGGTCCTTCCAACTTAAAAAAAGAAAGTGATATGTGTGTTGTCCATCAGTAGCAGAAACTTTTGGAAGCCACCACTGTCTGCACTTTTATGGGATCTGTTAGCATTCTGCAAACCCACTTTGCACAAAACATCGAGCACTACAATTAGTCACATGATGGCTTACAGATAATTTGTAATTCTTACAGATGATAGGAAATCCGACACTGAAATTCGAATCCAGATCGGATTAGCAATAAATGCCTTCCAAAAGCTAAATAAAGTATCAAGAAACAAGAAAATTTTGACAGAACCAAAAAATAGAATGCAGAATTGCTATATGATCTAAAATAATCTTTTATGACAGTGAATGCCGGAAAGTATCCCCACAGATGAAAAAGAGACTAGAAACAACAAAAATGTTGTTCTACAGAAGGATACTGAGAATTCCATGGACGGAGTGCCTAATCAACGAGGAAGTTTTAAAGAAAACGGTAACAATACGAACACTTATTCTTAGTGTCAGGAAGAGACAACTGAAATTTCTTGGACACATAATGAGGAGGGAATGATTGGAAAGCGTTACACTCCCAGGGCGTATTGAGAGAAAGAGAGATAGAGAATGGCAGTCGGTCATCAACCAGCGGAACCTGTGTGAATGGCAGACGGCCATTTATCAGACGAGCATGTTATACATAAATTTATTAAAAAAAATTTAAATTATGAAAATATGTGAAACAACCATAAGGAAATTCAGATTATTTATCATTTTATAAAGTTTGAATGATTAGCAATTGGTCGATCTTTTCTCAACCATTCCTTTACGCAGTATAATAAATAAAGTCTAAATAGATAATCTAATACATGAATACTGTTTATTATTTTATTGTCAATTCCAATGAACAAAATACAATGCAAAATTCACTTTCATATGTTCCCGTCTTATTAAAATTCTAATCATTGCTTTTTAAACAATAAACATTGCCGAGGTGTGAAGGTAGTTAAAACAATAGCGGCGTCAATGAAAAGGCTTGACGCTTCGGGTTTTTTGCAGGCCCGAAGATACAAGATAGATCAGAAATTATATAATACTGCTATATTTTTTTCTATTCGTGTCCTGAATGGAAACCAATTTGAAAGATGACTTGAGGATAAAGAAAAACAAACTAACATCAAAAAATGTTTCCCCCCTGGGTTTCTAGTCACTAAAGTTTATAGCTAAAAAAGAAAAAAAAAGCAGATGAATTATGCTTCATACTTTTAAAATTAAATTAGAAAAGGCATTACCTGTGACCTACACTCAGGCAAATTTTTGGTTGCATTTTATTTCCAAAATGTTTATTCCCTGAAGTGTTATGGTGAACGAGCTTGTGGGCATGAAAGTTTTCTCTCAGACCTTTTATATCTGACGAATCATCGTTATATTAATGAAATATCGATAATTAGTTTTAATAAGAATAAAAAATAGAATAAAAAAAATCTACAAATGAATTAAAAGTAAATTAATTACTTTGTATTGTTGTGTGTCCGAGTGTCTGTGTCCGTCTTCATAAATTACAACGGGAGCCAATTAATAGCTGCCTTCATTCACGTGGCAACGGTAATTCTTTAGTTTATATTTTGTCTGGCACAAGGCAAGAGTTGACAAAAATATTGCTCTAATCTACGTGAATTCAAAATACTGCTTTTAATTTGATTCAAAGAATTACAGAATTATGTTTTCATGTTCCTGTAAAACACATAGAAAATACAATTAGAAATTGCAAATATTTAGTTATCAAGTTAGTTGAATAAATATTGGTAGCAAGGAAAAACATATTGCTATGGTCTACTGACAACTTTACCAACATTTATCTATTTATTTATTTCAGTACCTTATAAAATGAGATAGGTTTATATCTTTTAAAGTAGAAGATACAATTTCAATAACTGCAGTGTATTTGCTTTTATGTTTCAGTCTATCCCCAGGGCCCTCTTAGTACCAAAATGTTGAAATATGGATTTGTCTGTCCACAATATATTTTGCTTAATTTTGAATATTTTTATCAGAAACAAATTTTGGTTTCATCATTAACTCCTCTGCAGACATTTTGTCATTAACAAATTTCGCAACTAAATTAATACAGGTTAATGTGTCTGAAGAGAAAAAAATCTGATTGTGTCATTATGACAATATTTTCATAGTTTTTAACTATTTTTTTTTTGTTTTTAAGTAATTTGCACAAAATGGCTAAGCACTGACGTGAGGTTACTCTCAAACACAAATTGCCAAGGAGTTGAAGGTTTGTAGGCATTTGGCGAAAAACTCGTTACAAAAGAAGTTATAAACTGGCGCAGGTGTTGACGAAAAAAAAAATGGTTAACACCAAAAGTAACAATTGCTGATGAAGATAAACATCTGATTATTGAGAGAAAAAAACAAATAGAAGGAAAACTGCTCAAGAGTTGGCAGCTGAACTCAATTCCTCGCGACAGAAACCAGTCTGGCTCTTAACTTTGAAAAATTAACGTAGATCAACGGGACTCAGTGGGTGTATAGCTATCAAGAAACCCCTTTTACTGGAGCAAAATAAGCAGAGAAAAACAGTTACGGGTCAAACAAACATAAGAACTGGACATTGAAAGAGTGGCAAACTATTTTGTGGAAACTAAATTTTTGTTTGTTTGACATACGAGTCCAAAGAAAGGCAGGACAAAGAATGAATGGTGAATGTCTGGTTTTGACAGTTAAGCATGGTGGAGGATCTCTTATGTTGTGGGCGGGGGCTTTGGGGGATTAGTAGGCTGAAGATTTGATTCAGATCAAGAGAAACATAAAAAAGAATATAATTCTATATTATCTGTTTTATAGATAATTTGAAAAAAAATACCTTTGAACAAGACAATGTCAAAACATTCCTCTAAATTATCTCATTGGTTTAACTTTTATGACGTTATCTTCACTGACTTGAAATTGTTTCCATCAAAAGTGAGAACGTCGGAATTAAAATCCAGTTCCGTAACTACATGCAGATTCTGTGAAAATGAATGGACAAAATATGAAAAATATTAATAAAAATTTACCGATATTGGTTTGTAAGATTTAATAAAAAAGATTTAATAAAAAAATGGGACAGAATTTATTCATATTATTTAGCAAAACGTAGAAATATATATAACGAATAGATATTTTATTTTTACAAAATAGTGCTCAAAATAGATAGAATTAGAAAATTAATTGATTTAAAATATTTTTTTCGCTAAGTTCCAACCATTTTCAAAAATAGGCTTAAAAATTTAATTTTGCAATTAAATTTTGACATCACAATGGGATCACAAGACTGAGCTGAGTCTTCTGATCTCATTGGCCTCTTGTTACAAAATTAAAAATACAAATGATATTGGTTTGTACTTCCTCAACGATAAAATAACTTTTATAGAATTTAAATAAAAATTACATTACACAAAATTAAAAAAGTAGACTTCCTAGATAAAAATCTAAATAAAAATACATACACCTTAAAAAACCCAACACCAATCCTTTATATACATCCTAAATCAAATCACCCCATCTATAATTAAACATATACCGTTATCTATCAGTAAACGAATTAGTACAAATTCAGCAAATAACAATATTTTTTGATGAGCATATCAATTGCTATAATAAGGCTCTAAAAGATAGTGGCTACAAAAACCCAAAACTAGCTTATATAAAAAAAATGAAAATGGAAAGCATAGAAAAAAACAGATGTAGAAAAATTATTTGGTATACTCCCCCATATAACCAAATGGTAAAGAACAGATTAGGACATAAATTCCTCGCATTAATAGTCAAGCATTTTCCTAGTGAAAGTAAACTAAGTACTATTTTCAATAAAAACACACTAAAATTAAGTTATAGCTGTACAAAAAAACTTAGAAAAAATCATTAAGAACCATAATACTAATATCTTAAATAAACACTTATACCAAAACCAAAAAAGTTTAGACAATGGAAAAATTAAGATAAAAACTGATGGAAATAAACAAAACTATGTAACTGTAGAAACCCTCAAAATTGCCTACTACAAAATAAATGTCGTACTGAATCATTAGTATACCAATGCAATATCTCTTCGATTGAAAGTCCTGATAACATAAAAATATATATAGGTTGCACTAGCCATGAATTCAAAAAAAGATTCAACCAGCATCAAACTTCATTTAGAATAAATAGATATAAAAATCAAACATCTCTCTCAAAATATTTCTGGCATCTAAAAGAATCAAATAAAACACCTACATTAAAATGGAAGTTAATAAGAAAAGCTAGAATTTGTAGATCATTAAACGACCCGTGTCCTCTATGCATACAAGAGAAACTATATATTACTAAGTTTATAAAAAATAAAAATTTACTGAATCAGAGAAATGAAATAGCTATTATATGCCGTCATTGTAAAAAATTTTCCTTGAATAATATATAAAAAAAGAAAAAAGTCTATTGGAATGGCAGGATAAATGTTTTAAACTTGTATTTAAAATTTAAAATTGTAGTTAAAACGTATTCAAACATAAGCATCTTTTAAAAATTGGAGTTAAATAAAATGTATCCTAACTGAAACACCTCTATAATAAATGTACTACAAACACTTGAATGAATCCAATAAAACACCTACTGAAAAATGAAATTATAACAAAAGCTAGATGATGTAAGGTAATGTATAACCCATTGTTCTTTGTACATACATATGAAACTTTATTACTCAGGTTACATATATTTAAAATAAATAAATAAATTAATTAATACATAAAGTTTACTAAATCTGAGAAATGACTTAAATAGTTTTGTAGTCTGTGCCATTTATATTACTTAAATAATATTTAAGTATAATAGTTTAAAAATTGTAATTTACATATACTTTGATATGGAAAAATAATTTTACTTACTATGAGTAATTATCCTTCTGTTATAAAGTAATATAGTCTATTAAAACTAACAATGAAAATACTTTAAAATTTTAAAGTTGTAATTTTAAAATTGTAATTAAAATTGTAGTTAAATAAAATGAATTCTAACCTGTTCTTTATACATACATATGAAACTTTATTACTTAGGTTACATATATTTGAAATAAATAAATTAATTAATAAATAAAGTTTACTAAATTTGAGAAATGACTTAGCTAGTTTTGTAGTAAGTGCCATTAATATTACTTAAATAATATTTAAATTTAAAAGTTAAAAAAAAAAAACTATGAGTAATTTTCCTTCTGTTATAAAGTAATATAGTCTATTAAAACTAAACAATGAAAATATTTTTAAATTTTAAAGTTGTAATTCTGAAATTGTAATTAAAATTGTAGTTAAATTGAATGAATTCTAACCTAAATTTCTTTTAAATAATACTACACGCACTAAAAAGAATCCAAATAAAAATTAAAAAAAAAACACCTATAGTAAAATAAAATTAATATGAAATGCCATAAGATGTAATTTTTTGAATGACCTATGTCCATGGTACTTACATGAGAAACATTATAATACTAGGTTTATATATAAAATAAAAGTTTACTAAATCAGTGAAATTAAGTAACCATTTTTGCCGTCATAGTCATAAATTTAAAAAAAAAATGTAACCTCATATACATACTTTAACTTGATGTTAAAATAATCCTACATAATATAATGGATTCTAATACATTTAACTGTTCTTAAAAAGAATATAGTAAAATAAAAATTAAAAAAGGAGAATATTTCAAATCGTAGTTAAATAAAAAGTATTAGAAAAAAAACCCCGAAAATCTTTAAATTTAAAAAATGACGTTGAAATTTTTTACCGTTAACAATTTTAAAAAAAACATTCAGACGACATCCATTCAACTGATGTCAGGTTTCATTGTACCCCTTACCAAATTGTAGCTAATAACTGATACAATGATACTGACATAAGGAACATCTAGACATCCCTTGTTCAATTTAAGTAGAATATTCTGTAACCATGGAAACGTGATTTTAGCTGTGTCTTTAAAACCCGGTAATTTTTAAAAGTTACTCCAAAATTCGCTTGAAGATGAAATGGAACTAATGCTTTTAATTGAATTGCAAAATTAAATTCGGGGTTTTTAGCTTCTATTTTTGAAACATGGTTGGAACTGTGTAGCGAAAAAAAACATATTTTAAATCAATTAATTTATAATATATATATATATATATATATATATATATATATATATATATAAACATTAACTTCATTGATTTATTATTTGTAATATTAATCATAAGCCACGATTTAATAGATTTAAAGTGACTGATCTGCAGTGAAAGAAGCATATCTACGAAACACACGAAACATCAAATCCCTTTTAAAATTTTCAAAAACAAGGCTCACCTCATTCAAAGAGTGGTTAGTAGGTTAATGCTTTATTAAATTTGTTAGCGAAGTGAATTCGTCATTAAACTTTATCCTTACTTATTTATTCTATGTTCTACTTCTTGTAATATATATATATATATATATATATATATATATAGTGATTCATTTTTAATATCTAATTTGTTTAAAATATGCTGGTAAGGTACTTTCGTTGTTTTTTTTATTATATTTTCTTTGTTTGCGACCAAGTGTTTTCTATTCAACAC
>CAHIKZ030004450.1:165000-192500 GCA_903632075.3 Acanthosepion pharaonis | reverse complement strand
CATGAATTGTCTGAAAACAACCTCAAATCCCGAGTTGACATCTGCTCTTCTCTCCATTCCCGCCAACTTGTTTCACCTTTTTCGGATAGACTTGTGACTGACGACGAAAAGTGGATCTTTTATCGAAATGTTAAGCGTCATAGACAGTGGCTTGGTAAAGGGGGAAGGACCCCAGCCACAGCCGAGAAGGGAACTTCATGGGCAAAAGGTTGTTCTTTCAATCTGGTGGGACCGCCAAGGAATAATCCACTTTGAATTCTTACCACCGAATTCAACAATTAATGCTCAAATATAGTGTCAGCAATTAGAGCGTTTGAACCAAGCTTTGAGGAAAAAAAGACCTGCTTAGTGAATCGAAAAGAGGTGATGTTTCATCAGGACAATGCGCGACACCCACACAGCAAGAATCACGTCACAAAAGATCGAAGAACTTGGTTGGGAGAAAATTCCTCATCCACCTTATTCTCCCGATCTTGCTCCTTCAGACAATCATTTGTTTCGTAGCTTACAGAATCATTTGGAAGAAACAGCTTTTGTAACACAGGAAAAGGTTAAAACTGACATTTGTGAGTTCTTCGAATCAAAGCCAAAAGAATTTTACAGTAATGGAATTAGTAAGCTTGTTAATAGATGGAAGGAAGTCATAGATAACCAGGGAAAATACGTTGTTGATTGAATCTGTAATTAAATGTAACATTTGGTCACTTGTTTTCTTTATTCAAAATTCGGACAGAACTTATGGGATGGCCTGATACTTGAATTATTTTATACCTATTTTAAAATTCCGTCTCTTATGGTGAGATATATTTCATTTATTGCGCGTTATATATATATATATATATATATATGATCAGTCGTATTGACCGGCTAAGAAACTGAAGAAAAAGGTGAAAAGCGTCAGTAAATATTCGTGTGGATATGTCCCGAGATCTATGTATTTGCACAATATGCGGACTTGTATGCAGGTCACTAGCGGGACTAAAATGTCACATACGACATAAACATAAAAACTGATTGAGGTTGTCAGATCCGAATACGTCGAAGTCGATGGGAGTGATTCCATGATATATATATATATATATATTCCTCAACAATCAACTTTCGTAAATAATTATATAGGCCACACTACAACATATTTGACACGCAGTTTACCCCTTTCTGACAATAGCTCAATTAGATCTCATTTAAATATTCATGGAGACCTACCGGAAACTATTCGGAACATGCATGTCGACAACACTAATATAATAGCATCATCCATATGCAAAAATGGCTAAAAATAATGGAAGCCTTATCAATAAAAACAAACAAACCAACACTTAATAATATTAACTTTGAACATGGACATAATATCTTGACCGTGTTTTGAAACAAAAAAATTTATAAAACATACATACAACAAACTATTTCTAATTTTAACAGTTAAAATATAATCCTTGAAAATGGCTAAATGTATAGCCGAAAGCGCTCGGATAAAAAGAATATTCGGACAGTTTTTATATAATTTATCATCCGAAAAGAAAAAAAAAAATTAGATCGCATGAGAAATTGTATAAAAAACTAAATAAAAGTACCTTGTCTGTCGTTTTTAATGAAATGTGCATAAAAGAAGGAATGCTGCCTACACACACACACACACACACACACACACACATATATATATATATAAGATGTTATATAAAGTCAATATTTTGAAAAGATAAACCGCAAAAGTTTTTGGTTGAATTTGGTTGAAATGTGGATTTTTTTAATTTTAAAATATATATCATACTTTATTTTCTATAATTCTGCTACAAGTGGCTGTAGTTTCGTGACTTCTTCAAACAAAGAGTAGATATTTCCAAATATTAGAAAAATGATTTTTTGCGTTGTAGTGATTCAAATGTACTTCTTGAACTGGTGATAAGACTTTATATGTATATATTCCATATAGTTCTCTTGTTATTTCGTTCTTTCGCGTGATACGGCGGCATAGAACTGTATGATGAATATGTGAAAATATCTACATTTTGCTTGAAGAAGGTCGCGAATTCAGAAAGTGGTGTAGCAGAATTATGGCAAAAACACTCTAATTTTAAAATAAAAAATACACATTTCAAGCAAAAATGTTTGTGGTTTAACTTCTTTTAACACACACACACAAACACGTTTGTTTGTTTGTTTATATACATATATATATATATATATATATATATATATAAAAAATACCTGATTTAAAATCCTACATATAACATATAAAAATCTTTTAAATTAATTAAAAAGAAACATAGACACCAACAACAAATATATGACTAGTTTAGGAACAAAATTTTTACATACCAATGTTTCTGTTAATAAAGATCTAAATTTACTCAAGATATACTTAACTAAAACATAAACAAAATTACCTACATATAAAATCATAAAAATGTACCATTTAATCATCAATCTTTTTTTTTTTCAATTTTGATATCAATTTTTATAGACACAAATTTGTTTTACCGATGGGATCCCTTCTCAGTGACGTTTTGGCTTATCTATTTTGGGTGTTTCTGGAAACTGGTCCTTGCAAAATATTTTACCACAAAGGTCTGCTTATTTTGGATAAATAGATGATTCTCTACTAATATATCCACAGTACACGATTGTGCAAACAAACTAAATAACATCGAATCTACAATCTAGTTCATCTTACAACCCAAGTTCAACGACATCGTTACTAGATAACATGTTACGTAGAAACAACAATGAACTTAAGTTTGAGATTTACAGGAAAACTACTAACAAGAATGACCTAGTCAATATTTATTCTCAACATTGTAATAAAATCAAATGGGGAATAATTATAGAATCTTATTTAAGAGAACTAATAATCTGCAACCCTCAATACATACCTGAAAAAGAAATATAGATGGAAAATGCTTTCAAGATCCTCTGTTATCTTTATCATTTATTGCATCAACAATGCCAAAAGAAAGGCCCAAAAAGATAGTGTTATTAACAACAATAAACTAGATAAAAACAGATCCATAATCTTATCTACTAATTCTATAAAATCCACTATCCAAAATCAGAAAACTTACAGAATTTAAAAAAAATATATATCCCTGGGCTTAAAAGAGACTTTATATACAACAATTTGAAATTGTCATACATAGAAATAAATTTAACCACAATTTTGACCTAATCAATGTTACACATAATAAAAAAGAAACTTATTTATAAGGAAAATACTCGCTATCAGATCTCCTCAAAATATAAATCTCCTTTCCTGAAAGGATTACTATTTTCACAAGCCAAAATACATGACCACAGAAATTCTAAAAAAAATAAAAGAAAACTGTTAAATCCATAATCTCATGTTATTCAAAACATTTAATACATAAATGAATCCCAGTCCAAAATTATTTACACACACATATATATATATATATATATATATATATATATATATCCTACTCACTTTCGTTTATTAGTCCATGAATTGTATCACCTCACCTCCATGAATTTGCATGACTTTTCTGCTAACCTGATGAATATTCATGAGCAATCTCTGCTGAAAATTGCGAGAAATCCATTTTCCTTTTTACCTTATTCATATTGTTCTTTTACAGATCTATTGAAATGTTTATATAATTCTTAGAATCACAAATCATTGCTGTGATCGAAATTCAATAATATTCTAAGAATAAGCATGTCAAACTGGATGCGTTATTTCCACAATTTGAAATTCCTTGACATTTACCCAACACACCAGACTATTAGAATAGGAAATAAGGATCCAAAGGTTGAGACTAAACAATCTCAGATTATGGCATTCCTTTGAATGAATATATAATAGCAACAAATGTACACCTCAAAAATTCACACACGTAAAGCTCTGATTTATATAATAGGAATCCGACGAAATTAAGTAAACCATTTTATATTCATATCAAAGACATCTAGTTATATTATTAGCACCATAGTCTGCTACAGTCCCTCGAAGTGTCCATTTCACTTTCCACATTGCAAAACTCTTCTGTAGCAGTTTCTTATTTATCTTCTCCCAGTTTGAAATTCTTTCTTTCGAAAGTGGAAATCTTGAGCTCTCTTTGTCAAACGCCGATTTCCTTTGATCACCTCCGAAATTCTTCCAATATTTTCAGCGGTTTCCTTGTTAAAGGATTTCCACAACGTGAATTGCTTTCAACAAAATTCCGGAACAAGTTTGAATCATCGGTATGACAGTGATCTAGAAGAAAGACATCAGTACAACTTTGCAACATTGTTGTCGGGGATTTCGTTGCAACGTTTAACAGTGTCAATCAAAGCCAAAGATCGACCACTTATAGTTTCATATAGAAATATATATATATTGCAAATGTGGAGCAGCTCAGAGAAAGAAAAACAATCTTGCAGGATTATTTTGATTGGTTGGAGACCTTGTGGAAAATTTCATTAGATGATGGGTAGAAGTAGAACTTTTATTTAGACCGAAGCAAGGAGCTATAACAAGCCAACAAGAAATATCTACATATTTTTTAAGACTTTATACATACGAATAGTGATGGCAATGAGATTAGTCTCCTTATAAGGAAACATTCGGTATTCATTGACAGAACAGTTAGCCTTAGAGTTGGTTAAATTTAAAGAAAAAAAAAACTTTTGAAAATTCTTTAAAACAGTTTTTCTGGAAAATAGGTTTCGAAATTTGACTGTCCAAGATTCGATGAGGGATGGTCCTCACCAAAACCGACAGATTTGATTTATTTTGTTTTACGGCATTTCAATACCTCAATGGGTTATTTAACGCCGACAAAATTCTTTGAATAGATTCGTATAAATAGAATATGTATTCTTTGTACAAATTATTTTGCAGATCAGTTTTCATTGACGTATTTTTAAAGAGGGTTTGTAGATATTCATTGATATATTCTTTTCAGGAATACAGTTTGTAGAGAAGTTTTTGGCATCGGCCCACTGTTTCAAGAAATAATATTATCTGATCCATTTTGGCTTTTTCGAAGAGCTCAGTTTATAATATGATATTTTTGTCTTGAGATTGCAAAGTCTGAACACTTGATTAATATGTGTTTAATACTGTGTGCCGTTTCATATGCTTAGCATACTGGTTGATGTTTAGCAAATTAAATACCCCCAAAACGAAAGTGCTCTCATTTAACCACCATAGAGACACTTTTCTGTCCGCCATTAGCATGGCTAATGCTAGACTCATGGAAAGCAACATATTGCGTCTTCTTGGCCTTACGTTTTCAACTGACTTGAAGTAGAACGACTACATCGAATCAATAGCTACATCTACTACAAAGAAAGTTGGGTCACTGTGTCGTGCCAAAAGTTTTTTCTTGTTAGAATCCATCTTGCGCATTTACAACTCTACCATTCGTCTGTGCACTAAATACTGTTATCTGATCGGGTACCTTTGCTATTCATCTCACGGTTCTTGAAAAAATTCAAAGAAAAATATGCAATGTAATCGTTCTTGAATTACCAACTTTACTTCAGTCGCTTTCTCGTCGACGTGACATCTTTTCTACACATATTTTCATGGCAGCTGCTCTGACGATCTTTTTTTCCCTGGTGTCCGGATTACGTGAATTTAAGCGTTTTACTAGATTGGCATCTAGGTCCCACCCTTTTAGCGTTGAAATAGTTAAATGTAAACAACACTTGTATTCCAACAGTTGATTTTCTCGCACCTGCCGCCTGTGGAATTCCCTTCCGTTTCCTTGCTTAACTGATAACTACAATCTTCAAAAACTTAAATGCAACGTCAGTCGCCATCTTCTGTTGTCTTTAACCCCGTCCAGCTTTTATCCTTTCTCAGTCCCTCTATACGTAGTCTCTCACTTTCACTCTCTGTAACCCCCTGCGTACTAGTGGTATTCTTGCCTTCATTGGGGTGAAATGATTAAAAAAAGGTATGATTGGCCAATGCGTAAGCGGGCCAGTACTATTTCTTCCTTTTGAGATTTATTGAATGACCTGCAGGCTTCATTCGCTCGATCCATTTTTAATCATTGATAGTTTCGAAGGGCTTCACTATACTTACTTCATTTTATAACATTCTTTTTTTAGTTTTTTCATAAATTATTATTGTCTAATGTACAATATTGTTTTTAATTTAATTTCTGTCTTTCTTGTCTCACTCAATATCCACATCTCTCGTCAACTATCTTTACAATAAAAATGACAAAATCCAGAAAAAATAATATATATATATATATATATATATATATATATATATATATATATATATATATATATATATATATATATATATATATATATATATATATATTTTCAGACAAACTCAGATGATCGCAAAAGCGTGAAACCCAGGGTTACAAACTAATATCCATACAACTGAATATGTTAGCTCTATCACAGATATTGAGCACTCTCCACTTTACCGAATATATATATATATATATATATATATATATATATATATATAAATTGCGTTGAAGTATTTATATATGATTATGACAAATATTATGATATCGCACAAATTCAGATATTTTTAGGATTTCTTAAGCTGGAAAACAGTTCCAATTATTCTTGGAATATAATTATCTATAATTTTAATGAGCTTCAAGATAATCAATTTTCCCCGTGAAAATGATTCTTATTTATTTAATTTTGTTATTTAATTTTTATAGTCTTATCAGCTCTGTGATTTAAATTTACCTGGAATTGCAGGAAATACAATTAAATTGCTCATGGATAAAAAAAAAAATTCTTCGTAATTGTCAGCATCTTCCACTTATTTACGTTCTTTCTATACAAAGTTGGTCTTCCCCCAAAAAGTGAAGTTTAATTCTTGACATAATCAATGTGTAACGCTATTAACGGACTGAATACCACGAAGCTTCATCTCAGATGGATTAAATTAGTTTATTTAAATCTGAACTTTTTCCATCACCGTTGGTCAGTGGGTATGTGTGGATTTGGGGCTTTCTCCGAACGTGAACCCTACATTCCTGTGTGGATGTAAGATATACTCTTCCCTCTGACGTGGATGTTTGTATATCTTACAGTCATACTGTTTTTCCCACGTGTGCACATCCTAGTTGCAACTGGGTATATCACGTGTGTACATTTCGGGGTCAGTTAGTAACATAATATGAAGTGTAGATCTACACTTTCTTTCCCGGGGTTTATCTTTCGAGGACCGATAAACCTGGCTTCCCTGATGTCACACTGAGTGCAAATTTAATTTGGCATCAGTCGGTCACATAATATTTTAATAACAGTTTCCATTTCTGTCGATTTATTTCACATCCTGTGCCTCTGTATGTTATCAAGTAAACTGGGCAAAGCATTTCATGATGTTTGTATATATAAACATTAAAAGAAATTAACAAGCTTACACCAGGTGAGAAATTTCACTGACCTGAGTGATGTTACACTGAATGTTAATTGGGTGTTGATCGACTTAATGGAAGACTATGAAAAAGTAAATGCAGTGACTGTCCTAAAATTTGTTAGTGAATAAAATATCGCACGGCTAGACTAAATATGTCAACCGGGATTAAGTCAAGCAGAAATAATTCTCAATCATGAGCGGTTAAAATGTGTAAGCCCCTTAAACAGGACATGAAGAAACATGGCAGATTTTTAAAGCGTCATTTTTAAAATTCATCACTATAATAATTTTCGATGAGATTCGATAACTTTTTCTCTTTCTACGAATCCTAATTTTCAGGTTATAATTTAGAAGCATGTTTACTTCAATGACTTTTTTATGGTTTGTATTACAGTTAGTGTAATGAGTTTATATGAAAATCGAGTTTTGGGATTCACTTGGTACTTCTGCTTTGTACCTCACCTTTAGCTAGGAGTTGAATAACAGGACAGAGTTAGTACTTCACCTTTCGATGGTAATTAGAGACGGACAATTTCTAAAGTAAAACAAATGATCGTAATAGCGACGATTAAATTCACGTGATGTTCCCATTGGGAAAAGGGACTAGGGCTCTACCTAAAGGCCATCGCCCATTAAATGTACAGAAGAGTATTGGTAACTTATATTTATTTTAAGTGTATATATTTCTAAATAAATCTATTCCATTAAAAACGCAGAAATAGATTACCAAGCCAGCTTCAAATTTCTCTTCTGGCAGCTTATATTCACTTCACACTAATGGCCTTGGGAAAAGTACGACTCCATTTCTTTCCTATAAAATATATTTTAAATATTATGGTAGACTGTATTTTCTAGCCATGATTGGTAACCGGAAAGTGAGCTCTGAATTGCAAACGGCGAAGAAGATATCTTGAAACAAGTCCACTATTTTTTTCCAGAATTCACTGATATTCAAAGAACAGGAAGCAGTGAAGAGCCATTACCACATGCGCCATGAAGAGTTATTTCATGTAAAGATCGAACGCTCTAAATTTACGAAGAATTATACAGGAAAAGATGCACAACAGAAAGTTCCTCGATTAAATTCGAAAAGTCTTTAGCAATAAACATCTATTTATAGTTCCGTCTACACTGGCGGACAAAACATTTGGGTCACCTTGATAAATGGATTATATTTGTTAATTAAACACTCAAATCGAAAGTCATTAACAATATTGTTTTCTCGGTATATTTTATGATCAAGCACGTTACTGTATTTTCGTTAATGCTGTGTGATGGATGATAAGGTATTTTAAGCATAGTCACGCTGAAAAAACGGCAGAACCGCAACAACTTATTTTCCAATCCTCAATGTCCACATGCACTACTAATAAAGGTATAATGATAAACAATTTTAAATTCTTAAAAACATAAAGGTTTTTATTATTATTATTATTATTATTATTATTATATATATAATTTTATACAGTTGGCCCCAAAGTTTTGTAGGCCAGTGCATTAAAGTAAATAGCACGAAATACTTTTCCTTCTCATTCTTCTAACACACAAACACTAATTAAAATCAAAAGTATGTAATATTTTATCATTTTCAAAATCCAAGTTACAAAGTACGTATTTTTTCATTTTCATGCAAATCCGTTTAAAAAGTATGGCTTATGAAACAAGGAACAAATGCCAGTCTCTATCTTTCTCTCTCTCTCTCATATATATATATATATATATAAAGCTAAAATAATCCCTAGGAGCCAGCAAACCTACCTAGGTTTCACCTAAACGGATCTTCAGGGTAAAACTGGCTAAAAAGACAACTAATGGAATAATATTTATTGATAAAACCAAATATAACCATGACCACGTGACAAAAAGAACAGCTTTTCTTATGTCGGCACCTACAAAGAATTTCTGTTTTTTGGTTTAATAAATTTTGGGCTTCTTTATGGGTAGCGATAGCTAGCATTTCCTCCATGCATATTGAACAAAATTTATCGCCTGCCCTATATTTATAACATTTTTAAAAAAAATATTTCCCATTTTAAAATGGGATCATTATATATATATATTAAAGAAAAACAGACCATTTTAAGGTACCATTATAATAATTTATTTCACCAGAGCCATTTTAAATGGCGCCGGATCATCAGATAGCACTTCCAAAAATGAAATTAAAATTGATGGGTAGTGTAAGTTTTTGTAATTTAACAGAGGGTGTAAAACGAATAGTTAAAGAGACATGGTAGAGTTTAGGGAGGGATTAATTTCATATCTCTCTCAATCATACTTAGTATTGGGGGAGAAGGAGTGACCAGACCTTGACCTATTTAGACGGAATGGAAGTGATATATTGAAATGGGAGGGGAATTTAGCAATTTATGTAAAGAATAGATTTTAATGTTTGATAGTAATTTAGATGTCTGAAAAAAAACCCGAAGAAGTCAAGCATTAAAACCTATTCTTTACATAAATTGCTAAAACCCAGTTACAGCCCCTTTCTCCTTACTTCCCTCTCCTTCTTTCCTCTTTTACCTTTTTCTTTTGTCTCTTCTCCACTATATATATATATATATATATATATATATATATATAAAAAATGTAACGAACTCGACTGAATTCGAACAAGCTTCTCCGATGTCTCCTTCTGAGAATCTGAATCGAAGCCAGCCTTTAGAATGTTGATAATGTACACATCAGCTTCTTGTACGGGCCAATGGCCTTAATAGATATAGCTCATGGAAATCTATCCAAAAAGAAGAAAAACTGTGTATATAGCATCTCATCTGACATGAGGCACACAGTGTATCAATAAACGGCATGGTGCTATGATCGAGATAGTGGGCATTGCAGGGTACAGGTAACTGACCAATTCCCTTGTTCAGTATAAACTTCGACTTTACTGAACCCTCATCCGTCTTTTTTGACGAGAGAATCTATCAATTCATATATATATATATATATATATATATATATAGTCACGCTAAATAATTTAGACATGTTCTGTCTCAATAGGATCCTTTCATATTCGGGGATAACCTTTTTTGTGCAGTAAATAAATGCTGAGAAGAAAACACCGTGTTGGCTCATATTGTGTTTAATCCGAGTACTTTCGACATCAGGGTATTGTTAATTATAGAGTAAGAATATTATGTTCATGGTTGTGAAGGACAAAAATTGTTGTGGCCATCAGAAAATTACCATTTTTATATGTGGAGTCAAATGTTCAAATTGATGATCATGCCAGATTATGGAATCTATACCAGGAAATTCCTCAGAAGTCCGCTCACGGTAATCACGTCATGGATCAGTTTGGTTCTGTGAGTTTTGAATAAATAAAAATAATGCATCGTCAACTAAGAAAATCTAACCTCACTTGCAAACAGTTATTCTATACCATTATGTTATGAATAATTCCTACTTTTGTCTATCAAATTTATTCTTCAAAATAATGCACTTGATTCCCTAAAACGAAAATTACTCATACAGCAAGTTAATATAGCTATATAGTTTTGATTTGATTTGCCAAACGAACAATTTGAATGGTTTTTTCACTATTGTTATAGGACCTCCCATATTTGTTACAGGGACAAATAGAATAGACCTCAGCCTTACTCTTCTGTATTTAAGATGGAGAACAGTGTACGGGTTACTGACTCCACCCATTTAATAGTGGTTTAAGAGCCGTGTACCAGTGAGATGGGACTTTGTCTCATATGTTGCACTTTATGTAATCCATGCTATAATGGAAAGCATTTAATAAGCAAATATCAGCGAATTTACATTCACTCTAATAATTAAGTGCGAAGTGACACAACAGATTCTGGATAAAGGGATCAAGCTGGAAACAATAAACTTTTATATCGATAAATGCATGCGAATGCGTTATGACAGAACAAACTTCCGGCTTATCCTATATCTGCAAGCTCCACTTTATATTTTTATCTATTTACAAAACTAATATATATATATATATATATATATATATATATAAATATATAAAGAAAGAAAGAACAGTAAGATATATAATCCAATGTTCTTATTGATATTTTTATTTTTACAAAATAGTGCTCAATGTAAATTTACAGAGCATTAATGTTGGTGGTAGCGTGTTCATTTTTATTAACTTTTGTTGTATCAGTTATTAGTTATGTTCAAAAAAGGGATTATGTTTAGGTAGGGTAGGGATGTATTTTTCAACGAATTCTAACATCCGTTAAATGCATGTCGTCTGTTTTTTTTTTTAACTTTATTGTTCACGGCAAAAATTCTTACGGCATTTTTCTACTTGTATACTTAAAGAATTTTTGGTGGGGATGTTTAGGTTAGAATACGTTTTATTTAGCTACAATTTTAAAATATTTTCACGTTTAATTTTCAATAGACTATATTTCTTTTAAAACAAGTAAATGTACTAGAATTACTTACTGTATATAAAATTATTTTCCCCATATTAAATATAAGTATGTATATTACCAGGTTACATTTTTTTTCAAATTTTATTTTTAAATATTATTTAAGAAAAACTTTTGACAATGACAAAAAAAAAATAGCTAATTCATTTCTCTGAGCCCGTAAACTTTTATTTTTTATAAACTTAGTAATATATAGTTTCCTATGTATGCACAAAGGACATGGGTCATTTAATGACCTACATATTCTAGCTTTTCTTAACTTCCATTTTACTGTAGATGTTTTATTGTATTCTTTTAAGTGCTAGAAGTACTTTGAAAGAGTTGTTTAGGTTAGCATACGTTTTATTTAACTACAATTTTAAAAGATGTTTATGTTAGAATTCGTTTTATTTAACTACAATTTTAAAATATTTCCCTCTTAATTTTAATAGACTATATTTCTTTTTAAAACAAGTAAATGTAATAGAATTACTTACAGTATATGAAATTATTTTTTCAAAACAAATATAAGTATGTATATTACCAGGTCGCATTTTTAAATTTTATTTTTAAATATTATTAAGGAAAACTTTTGACAATGACAGAAAAAAATAGCTATTTCATTTCTCTGACTCAGTAAATTTTTATTTTTTATAAACTTAGTAATATATAGTTTCTCATGTATGCACAAAAGAACATGGGTCATTTAATGACCTACATATTCTAGCTTTTCTTATTAACTCCCATTTTACTGTAGGTGTTTTATTGGATTCTTTTAGGTGCTAGAAATATTTTGAAAGAGATGTTTGATTTCTATATTTGTTTATCCTAAATAAAAGTTTGATGTTGGTTGAATCGTTTTTTGAACTCATGGCTTGTGCAACCTATATAGATGTTTTCAGGACTTTCAATAAAGGATATATTGCATTGGTATACTAATGATTCCGTGCGACATTTATTTTGTAGAGGACAGTTTTGAGGGTTTCTACAGTTACATAATTTTTGTTTATCTTCATCTGTTTTTATTTTTCCATTGTATAAATTTTTTTGGTTCTGGTATAAGTGTTTATTTAAGATATTAGCATTATGTTTCTTAATAATTTTTTCTAAGTTTTCTGTACAACTGTAACTAAATTTTAGTGTATTTTTACTGAAAATAGTACTTAGTTTACTTTCACTAGGAAAATGCTTGACTATTAATGCGAGGAATTTTTGTTCTAATTTTTTCTTTACCATTTGGTTGTATGGGGGCGTATCCCAAGTTATTTTTGTACTTCTGTTTTTTTTATGCTTACCAATTTCATTTTTTATATAAGTTAGTTTTGTGTTTTTGTAGCCACTATCTTTTAGAGTTTTATTATAGAAATTAAT
Source organism: Acanthosepion pharaonis (assembly GCA_903632075.3). Classification (NCBI taxonomy): domain Eukaryota; kingdom Metazoa; phylum Mollusca; class Cephalopoda; order Sepiida; family Sepiidae; genus Acanthosepion; species Acanthosepion pharaonis. Next base: position 179,396 of record CAHIKZ030004450.1, on the reverse strand, counting down.
ATGTTCATCAAAAATCTTTCAATTGATGAATTTGTACTTATTCTTTTTTGATAGATAAAGGTATATGCTTAATTATAGATGGGGGTGATTTGATTTAGGGTGTATATATAAAAGATTGGTATTAGGGTTTTCTATAAGGGGTGTATGTATTTTTCTTTAAATCTAATGTTATATCAAGAAAGTTACCTTTTTTTAATTTAGTGCTGACAGTAATTTTTAAGTTCATGCTTTTAAATTCTTTATATAAAACCTTTCTAATTTTATCTATTTTAAAGTTAGTAGAGATTTTAATAATCATAAGACCATCGTCTCTGTATAAACCAATGTCAGTTATATTAATATCACGGTGCGCTGTAAGGTTGTATAATATAAAAAGATCTATGAGATCAGAAGACTCTGCTGGGTCTAGTGAACCCATTGTGATGTCAAAGTGATCATATGAATTTTTTATTCATTGCTCACCTTTATGAATCAGTACCGATTTTTTTCGCATTTATAATAATGTTCTATTCTTCTTCTGTAATATCCGTGTATTGGGTGGCAAAGTCCAACGCATTCACGAACAGTTTTTTAGATATTGATTGGTAATAATTTTCAATATCAAACTGCATTAGTTTACATTTTGTTTTTCCTTTATATAAGTAAACCAATTTGTCACGTCTTTGGTATTGATCCAAAGTTCCAGGCCTATTTCTTCTTTAATTTGTTGACTTACACTTTCAAAGATCGTTTTAGTAATTTTTACGATATCAGGTTGTGTAGAGTTTATTATCCTTGTAGTCGGATTAGCTTCGAAATCTGGTTTGTGGTCTTTTAAGGTTATATAGCACTCTCTTTCATATAGTTGACCTACTCTATCACTGATCTTCAGTTTATCGGTGATTTTTTTTTACTGCTAGTATTAATAATTTCAACCATGTTGAGGTCATTATTATTCGCTTTTTTGTAGTTCTTATGTAGATCCTTATTTATTAGATCGTTGTAGTCTTTTGTGGTTGTTTTATATAAGTTTCCAGGTTTTACTAAAATTTTATCTGTTGTGCTAATGTATTTTACTATTTTATCTAGGCGTTTCTGGAAGTAGCATTTCTTTTTTTAAAAAAAAAAAGAAGACATGCATTTAACGGATGTCAGAATTCGTTGAAAAATACATCCCTACTCTACCTAAACATAAACCCTTTTTCGAACGTAACTAATAACTGATACAACAAAAGTTAATAAAAATGAACACGCTACCACCCCTTGTCTCAATTATTGAATCTCTCTGTTTATTACTGTATAGCGAAAAAACATATTTTAAATTAATTAATTTATTATATATATATATATATATATATATATATATATATATATATATAATTTGATAATTTATTTAGTATTATTATTATTTCCTTTTGATTTCTCTCGTATACGTATTTCCTTACGGGTCCAGACGAGAGACGTAAGGTCAGAATTGACTTAAAATATTTTCTACTGATTATTTTTGCAGAAAAAAAAAAAACAAACTAAGATCATAGACATTTTACATAGATAAATTTCTTAGTAATGTGAGAGCTGTACTTCTGAGCACAGTTTTTTAATTTCAAAATTATTATTTATCATTACAGTCGTGAAAGTGTATAATTCTTGCTAAATAAAAGACTTACGAATCGAAATCTAAACTTAGATCTAAGATCATGAGGTCTACCCTAAACTGAAAAGAAACATCCTATATCACATGAAGGAGTAAATTTCTTCTTAAGAATAACATCGGAGTATATATATATATATATATATATATATATATATATAATCTGTGTTTGTGTGTGTGTGTGCATGTATACACGTGCATGAAACTCAGAGTTTTACGATAGCTTCCCCTCTCGTCCGGTTCACACTCTTCCCCGGTCTTTTGAGCAGGTGTAGAAGCTTATCCCTTATTTTCTCTTTAGAATTCGGTTTCCTGTTTCTTTTAAAGTTCTCTTCACTCTCATCAGTCTTTTAAGTATTAGTGATATTTTTGCCTGGTAGGGATGAACGGGGTATGTTTATTAGTAGTATAAATTTTAGCGTTGTTATTATACATCGACCACATTGCCAATAGCACTAATTTACCTTCATGTAAGTTTAGATTATATATATATAGGCGTATATATTTCTTTTTCATTTTGTCTCCCTTCACACTTTCATATATATATATATATATATATATATATATAATTAGTGTTAAATATACACATACATATGCAAAATATATAAATATATATACATACATACATACACATACAAATATATCTGTATAAAAATATATATATATTCCAAGAGTATAGAATTCAGGTAGAACTCAATGTCCAGGACAGAGTAAGGATATAATAAAAAGGCTTAAACACTAATTTTAGAATATTAGTTTTTAAGCCTTTTTATTATATATATATATATATATATATATATATATATATAATACTAAACTTACATGAAGTTAAATAACACACACACACACACACACACACACACACACATATATATATATATATATATATATATATATAAAAACCGTACGTATGGTGAGTTTTGTGATCACTATATCTTGTAACCTAGGAAAGGTTACTGAATGAAGAATATCTAAAATGGTGGTTGAAAATGGAATGGTAATCTTTATAACATCAACAAAACACGATACTCGCCAGCAGTGAAGTAGGTAAACCACTGCTAGTAGTGGACTACTTAGACAGCATATTACGGCCACCACACACTTACAATTGTGTCCAACATTTATATAAGGATAGGGATATACCCATTAGTGTTCATAGTTATGGCATAAAACACTATCAAATAAACGACTACTATACAAAAATATTAAAAAAAACACACATGAATGTATAAATTGTATAACTCGGGAGAAAGATGTTTTAGATATGTCTCTGGCTGTCTACACACACACCTATTTATGTGTGTATACACGATAAAAATATAGTATGAAGATATACTACATTTTTGGGTAAAAGTGCTAAACATCAGAGGTAGAGTATATGCAAATATGGAAGTAGACACAGAGGTCAACACCAAGTGGCGACCGTCTGCTTTAAGCTCGGAACTCATCTTCTGGTGAGAAGCACAGCTAAACATTCTTCAGTCTTAGTCTTCCTTTAATGTATGATACCACAAGACGAAACTTAATATTTTATTTTTTTTAAATTCGAGTATAAGGCATATTATTCCGATAAAGTTGATATCAATTTAAGTCAAATTTTAACTTGTAAAATGTCGTTTTATTAAAAATTGAAATGAAAAAATGAAAATTATTTTGTTTTACTTGTTAACTTTTCGTGCGATCCAATATAAGTAAATGCTTAGAGTATGTTTACTGCCTGAAAACATTTGATCAAATTCAGCCTTTCGTTTCATCATTATTCAGATCCAAGCAGACCAAAATTCGGTTAGCTGTCTTAATTTCGAAGTTTTAAACAAAACATTATGATCTTTTTGATTGGGGATGATGTCACGCACGAAAAACTGCAAAAGGATGCTTGAGGAAAAGCTTACCCATCATATTTAGAACATAAAATGTCAGTACCTTGTTTTAAATAAGATCTTTTTAAAACAAGATACTGATATTATATGTTTTAAATCTTATGGGTGAGCTAAAACATAAATTGTCAGTAACTTGTTTTTAAAAAAAATCTTATTCTGGTTTTGGTTCTTTATAATAAAAACTAAAAAAAGCCAGATCCATTTTTTTGCAGTTAACACAGTGTATACGAGTAATATCCAAAATATCTTATTTTTTTATATGCCATGTTCCTTCAGGAAGTAGGGGTTCATAACTCTCTACAACATCTTTATTTTATGTCTAAGCAATGTTTTTTCCCATTGTTCGTCATTACACTGTCTACTTTTGTCTCTCTTGTCTGCAATATGTCCTGTGAGTGTCATATTCTCTAAACAATCTTTCCTCAGTATGTATCCTTGAAATGTCAATATTCCGCTTATTCCAAAATTTTCGATACCTTTCAAAAAATCATGTACGTAAAATATACCAAAAATGTATCCTCCATTGAAAGAAGAAAAATTGTGGAAACCTATATGAGAATCAAAACATATGCCAGCGTAGAACAGAAGACAAACCAAACAATTCAACACTCAAACTAATAAATACGAAAAAAAAAAGTCTTGGGAAACTGATAAATTTAAACTCAAAAGAATGGCCACGATTTCAAGAAAAAATTAAAAAATTGTATTCGGGTAAAGCAAACGGAGCCCTATACAAAAACAAAAAAAAAATTAGATACTAGAACACATGAAAATACGAGAATAACCATAAAAAATGATAAAACCACGGAACATACAATTTTCGCAAAAGAAAGGCGGCAAAGACCACCAGACTGGATACTGAAAAGGACACAAATAAAAATAAAATAACTGAAGATAATTCTATTAGAAAACAATAGCCGATTAAAAAATAATAAAAAATAACTACAAAAAAAGCCAACCCACCCCGATAATCACAACAAACAAACTTGAAGAATTCGAAGAAATGGTGATTGAATATAAATTTCCCCAAACCAGCAAAACTCATTATTATTATAATTGGATTATTGCAATTAATTAACTAAAAGTATATATATATATATATATATATATATATATATATATATATATATATATAATTAAAACGTAAGTATGACCAAAAGTTGCTATGAAAAGCAGAATTTGTTTGGTTGGATTGTTTAAATTTCAAAAAAATAATTCCGTTTATGTTGTTGTTATTAAAACATTCGCTAAAAAAAAAAGAAGGTACCTACTACCAGAAGAGTATCTTGGTACAATTGCTAGAGAAAAATGATATCTCTTGCATGTATGATCAGATGTGATAAATAGAAATTTATGAACAGCCTGCTCTGGAAAGTGGTACCAATTGTATGATCTGTGGTAACAGATAACAGGTGGTAATCAGAGGAGAATGTGCTGGATTTTTCTGGACACCGACCCCCTCATTGATGTGAGGACCCAGCAATTGTCTACAGACAACTTTATGTACACTATTTACATTATTCGGACTATTGTCCTCATCTTTGTCGCCATATTTATTACAATGTTTCGGCCGTTTTACGCTCCGGACTTCTTCAGATGGTTGAAAAGTCGAACCGAACCATTTATTTCGCTCACTTGGGTAGACTGTTGTAGTTCTACCTGCTATGTTTAATGGATGTCAGTTATCAGTTCTGTTAATTCCCCTCTCCAAGTTCTCCACTGCCTTAACCGTGTATTGAACTCACACTCTTTGGGTCCTCTTATTGGATCTAACCAACGCCTTTGATCCCTGTGAGCGAAATTAAGGGTTCCGTTCGACATTCCAACCACCTGAAGAAGGTCGGAGCGTACAACAGCCGAAACGTTTTGATAAATATGGCGACAATGAGGACAATAGTCCGAATAAAGTAAATAGTGTAAATAATACCTCATCTCAGAAATATAGACAAGAATAAAAATTAAAGATACTTATATTAGAAAACAAAAGCAGATTAAAAAAAAATAGCTACAAAAAAGCCAATCCACCCCGATAACCACATCAAACAAACTTGAAGAATTCGAAGAAATGCTGATTGAAAATAAATCTCCCCAAACCAACAAAACTCAAAGTAAGTCTCACAGACAACAGAACAACAAAAAAAAATACAAAATACCCACGGGCAATAAAATAATCCAATGGAATATTAGAGAAACAACTGTCAACTATTGTGAATTGATGCTACTTCAAGAAACTCACCTCAAAGGCAACAATATTGTCAACATTAGAAATTACCAAATATATAATGATATTAAACAGCACAATGATAGGGCTTATAGTTCATTATCAGTAATCATTAAACATAATATTCCATACAAATATGCAAGCAGTCGGTGTATCGGAAACCTTCGACAAAAATATAAGTGTTCATTATATAAACACCCAAATGAAGAAATCAAAGAATCGGAGCTTAGCAAATTGTTCAAATGTCAAGCTCCTTCATTATAATGGGGGACTTTAACAGCCATACTGAGATATGGAGAAGCAAGAAAACTGAAAAAAAATGTAAAATAATAGGATCAATACTGAATAAATATCAGCTGTGTACTGCAGCAACAATACCAAATAAAAGATATATCTTCATCCAGCAATAGATACACATTCTATAATAGACTTAACAATATGTGACCTTAATCTGTACCAAGATTATAACTGGAAAATTCATGACCACACATGTGGGAGTGACCACTTTTCGATTCTCTAAGAAGATATGTCAAGTGACTTAAATAAAAGAACGCCAAGCTGTAATTTGGAAAGAGCTAACAGGGAAGAATTTAAAACGTCATGACTTACCAAATTAATCACAGAAACCAATAAAAACAATGAGAATGGTATCTTATATTTTACAAACTCACTACTTAATATAGATGAAAGACATAAAAGCACCAACTCTTTCAAAACTCAAATAGCCATGGTTTAACAAGGAATGCAAGAAAGCTGTGAGATTACGCAGAGCAATACTAAAAAAAAAAAAAACTAAAATAAATCCAACGGGAGAAAATTGCAACATTTCTAAAAATATTGGAGCCAAAGCCAGAAACATCATTAAGAATCCAAAAGAACTACATGGAAGAATTAGGTTACCAAAATAAATAGTAACGTTAAACCAAAAAATGTATGGCAAATGATACGAGAAATAACCGAGAAAAATAACAATACACATACTAAAAATCTTATTCTCAATAATGTGAAGATTATTGACAGCAAAGATATAGTAAATACTCTGACACTTTCTCGCAAAATCCATTCTCCAATACTAAAAAGTCTCAAACAATCAAAGAAAAAGTAGAAAAAGTAAAAACCAAATTTCAAAATAAGCAAAATTACTGAAAACTGTAATCAAACTTTCTGTAAAAGAGACCTAGTTTCCCTCAACAAGGCCCACATTTAGCGGCTGTTGGACCAGACAAAATACACTGCAAATTCTTAAAAGAATTACCCGAAGCATTAATTAGTTACATACTGCAAATTTATAACAACATATGGATCAGTATTAATATCCTTAAATATGGAAAGAAACCACGCTTTTACCAACACCAAAAACATTAAAAGATAATTCAGATGCCAAAAACTACCAACCCCATTACTCTTACCAGTCTGCAAAGCACTAGAGAGAATGATTAACGCCAGATTGAAGCTGAAGTGTGGGTGTCAATCTGGATGGGGGGGGGCTAAGAATCCCTATAGACCACCTCACCCGATTAGACACATTTATCAGAGAGGCTTCTTTTTAAAAAGAGCATTTAGTAGCAGTATATGACACGACGTGGAAATTTTGACATAATAAAAACCTTAAAAATTTGGGACAAGAAGGTAGAATGCCAGTATGCATAAATAACTTCCTCCAGCATAGTCCAAATGGGTGATATATTATCAGAGGAAAAAGATCGAGAAATGGGAGTGCCTCAGAGCAGTATATCACACAATTTAACATAAAAATAAATGACACCGTAGTAAACATTAGCAGCGGAACAGATTGTGCATTGTATGTTGATGACTTCCCGATGTGCTATAGACCATGAAACATGAATCGTATAGAAAGACAGCTCCAGATAAGCCTAGATAGGATGAACAAATGTATCACAGAGAACGGACTAAAATTTTCTAAATAATAAACAAAATTTATCCACTTTTGCGACCAATGCCCGATACTGAAACTTGACCACACCGAAATCCCATTTGCAGGTCAGTATTAATACTTAGGAATTATTTTCGACCATAAACTCATCTTTACTTCCCATATCAAGTATCTAAGGTCCAAATGTAATAAAACCATGTAATTACTTAAAACCATAGCACACACCGACTGGGGAGCAGATAGAGAAAAGTTATTAAAACTATATCTCTCTCTAGACAGATAAAAACTGGACTACGGCTGCTTTATATATGACGCACCCAAGAAACCATACTTGAAAGAACTAGTTACCATTCATTGTCAAAGTTTTAGATTAAACCTTGGAACATATAACATCTCTCATGTTGAAAGCTTATATACAGAAGCAACGAACCATCTGTAAGTCTAAAATGTAAAATATTTACTCTCCAGTGCTGCCTAAAACTATCAACCGACCCTCTAAACGCAGCATAAAACTATACTTTCTAACCACAGTATGCTGAACTTTTACAGCAAAGGGAAAATTCTATCAAGCTGTTCAGTCTATGCATAATTATACAAGAGAACCAAATAGATGTACCGTAGATCCATAGATCAATTCTATCAATTAAACCTCCCTGGATGATCAGCCAAACTAAAATAATACTAGAACTTACAAGATACCCTTAATTCAAAACAAATCTAATCGTCTACTAACTAGAAATACTCAATATAGAAAACAAACACCCAGACCTGCTTTAAAATTTCAAAAAGTGTTGATGGTCCTGCACGAGGCCTTCACCACTATAATCAAATCTCATGTGTCGTTGTCGGGCTGTCGGTTTCCTGGAAACTGATTTGCTTGGCCCTCATACGTCGAAATCGACGGGAGAGTCGACTATATATATATATATATATATATATATATATATATATATATATATATATATATATATATATATATATAGTTTATTTCAGAAAATAACGCACCCAGAGTAGTGCCACTTTTGTATCCATTATTGCATAAGTATAAATTCTTGTATTTTAGTCAAAATTGACACGAAGTCACATTTATCAAGCACTGGATTGGGTTCGAACTCATTATCTATACCTTTGCTTTAGCATCAGTGCACCTAATTTTTTTAAACATCTGTTTAGTTAATCTTCGATTTTTATTGAAAATTCAGTATTGCAAAATTCTTTCGTTTGAACCTCATGGTCTGGCGCTACAGAATCACAAGCAAAGAACTTACCTAATAATAGAAACCAAATCAATTATGGACTTTCAACAGCGGCAACAACTAAAATGGATAGTACATCTAAATCGAAGAGATAATGACATAATTAAGACGCTGGCGTTCCACACCACCACAAACAAAAGGTTAGGAAGGAAAATCTCATCAATACTGGAAAGAGTAATAACTGCTACTGGACTTGAGAAACCTATTTTCCTGAAAAATTGTGTTAATAGAAATATTTTATAAATTTAAATCGACGGCAGCCCTGGATGCTCGGTTGATTGAAAGACAAACATTTCCTTATGGTAAAAAGGATGATACTATTTCTGTTCTTTAATCGATTGCTACATCAAGAGGAATGGACTTCGTTAGGTTACATTTTCCTAGACACAACTTTTTCTGCTGCCGCTGCAGTACACATGGATTTTTGCGTCGTGTATTTTGTGAAAACTCAGTAAATGAAATAGTTTATTAATCCCGTTCTAAGAATCATTAATTTTTGAGAAATATTTAAATCATTTACATTTAAGAGTTTTTGGGAAGTTAAAATAGCGTCAGCATTAAATTTAATGCTTATTGATCGCCGATTTTTACTTTGATGTTTTTTTTTGTTTTTTTTTTGACTATATAGTCATTTCGAGTATCATTTATTATTTAGTCTTTTGCATTACATGCTATTAGAATTGCATCCAGAGTTGATAAATACATGTCCACTTTTGAAAATATCAGTTTTAGGTTACCTCTGAACAGTTGAGTTCAGATACCTTATTTAAAGATGCCACTGCCAGATTTCTTCGTCTATGTATCATGTCTGTAACTTCCTTCCTATCCTATGTAGCACTTATCAAATTTTGACCCTTTGCCAAGCCCTCCATACCCAATTCTGGTATCCATTAGCATAAATTCGTCAGCTTCCCATGTCCCCTTTTCCTTCGATACGTCACGTGATTGTCTACTTACGCAAGCCCACCTTCCTCGTGGATTGTTCAAAGAAATTCCAGCCGTCTCTTTCTAATTCTGTGTATATGTGTCCATTTTGCTTCCATTGTTCTGAAAACTTCTTCCTTGCTACGTCCGTGGTATTTGCAACCCATTTCCAGATAAAATAAAAGTGTCTTTGGGATATAAAACATCATGACCCTCAACAATTTTTAACAATAATCAGAAGAAAGTGAAACATATCTTACGGAATCGAGGTACTAAAATGTTCGATCATATTCAAAATCTTTTTTAAACCGCCATATTTTTAAAAAAATTAAATGGACTCTGGTTGTGACTTATAGGTAGATTTGGAGAACAGGAAATTGTGGAGATCAATAATTGTCAATGTTCTGAAGTGACATGGCATATAGAAGAAAAAGGAGAAAGAATGCTGTTGCTCTAGATAATGGTTATCCTGCAATATTAAATTGAATAATTTTTATTAAAATAATCCATGCGAATTACATGAGTTAATTAGAAAATTATTCTTAATCCGACAAGTTATCTTCTGAAATTGAGAAATCGTAAAGCAGAAAAAGTATCTTACCAAAAATCGATACATGACACGTCTAGAATATATTTACACGAAAAATGCTCTTTCGCAGACTTTATGTACATCACCGTCATGTTCGAGGACTTATCGGACACGCGTTGACAAAATCAGTCTTGTTATCGTAAAGTAATCCTTTTTGACGTATCTGGTTCTGTCTTTGCCTATTTCTTGTGATTTCACAATCAATATAACATAAAAGAGATATTTTACATTCGGGAGAAATTTCATCACCAAAGACATCGGGCAGAAGTCAAAATTCACACGGGAAATACACACGCTATAGATTAATTCACTTCCATAACGTTTATTTTGATCCAGAATTGGCTTTAGAAACCTCGACATACACAAGGGATATCTCTTTTCTGTCGTTCGCATTCGAATCTAGATTCTCCTTCTTTTATTGGATTTTGAGATTTATCACGTGATAGGAACATTACAATCTCACCTTTATTTGTAACTGTTCTTGGCATCCTGTAACAATGGCAAACCTGAAATAATTGGGTGTTAATCAAAAACAGGGCGATAATTGTTCTGATCCTTTTTTTTTTTTTAATAAAGAACTGACATGATGGCTAAGTCAAATACATAATATTGTCAATCATATTAGTGAAAAAAACTTTCTTTTTGGTGGCTTACAAACGCATGCAAATATACGAGGACACTCAATAACATATTTTTATATATGTGTGAGTTCTTTAAAAATGTATCAATCTGAAAGCATCTTGTGAGGTGAGTAGCCACGGTCAAATGCAAAATAGGTAACAGAATTGACCAACAAATAGAATTGACAAAGTTTGAAATAAGTAATAACAAGAAAAGAAAGGAACAGGGCAAAATATGATATAAAGCAAGCAAACAATATCTGCAAGGCCGATCAAATATAATAAGACATATCAACAGTAATATGGCAAAAAGTTCACAAACTAAGAATTGACGTTGACACAGAAAACCAAGCAAACGAAGCATTCTGACTTCAAGACAAACCGGGACTGAGTCAGACGAAACCGAGTACCGGCACATTTTATTGACTAGGAAAAAGTCCCAGCATGCATTAGGGACCTTCTGCCTATGAAATGGGGAGGTACAATTATTTTGCAGTCATTATGATTTCAATTGAAACCAACACGTTTTTAATATGATGTCCTCTCAGGACAGAGACGATAACGACTCTCCACAGATTCCGTTGCTTAAATGTTATAACGTGCCATGTCATCAGTGAGGCTAAAATAGTAGACCAGTTTCCTCTTGACTTCTGCTATTCATAGATATTTCTTCCCTTTGGTCGCTACATAAGGCTAGAGAGACTAGTCCACTGTGTAATCCATTGCTAGGTAAAAGAGGCGAATGCATACACACTTTCACAAGCGTACCTGTGCGAAAGTGAGCGCAACACACTAGCCCGGAATTTGAACGTGGGTCATCGATTCCACTTTACGTATTGATACCTGTCCCCACACCGTTGTAAACATAAATCTATAAATTCCAGTATACATAAATATATATTTATTATTTATAGTGGATATTCGTATTTGAAATAGATTCACCATTTTTTTAAGTGTGTATTACGTCTATCGACCTGCGCATTAGAGAAATCTTAAAAAAAAATAATTCTCGAATGTACATGTCGATAGAGGTAATACACGTTGTATAAAAATAAAAATGGGGCGTTTATTTCACATAAGAGTATACATTATAATAACGTTTGAAGTAATAAAAAATGTAGGATTAAAAATAAATTCTTTATAAATCTTTATGCATACATTTTGATATACATAAATATCTATATTTTTCAATGGAATAATTATTATTTTTCTTTTATATAGCCTCTGTATATATATATATATATATATATATAGTGTAACCCGGATATAAGAGAGTTGTCGGGACCGGAGAAGAAGTCTCTTATATCCGGGTTTGGTCTAATTTATATACATTAACACAGGCTCTAATTTGGGACCAGAGAAAATCTCTCTTATATCCGGGTTTCTCTCTCTCTCTCTCTCTATATATATATATATATATATATATATACAAGTATATAATTGGTGTATACGGAATGAATTCCAATAACCAACAATTATGATTCTTAAAATAGTGCTCAATAGTAGAGCAGATATAATTATCTATTTAAAAAAAATTATAACATAAACATGTTATAAAATCACCACAAAAATAGCCATTTTGTTTTAACACCCCCGGTGTCTTATCAAGTGATGATGTTGAGGATCGACATCATCACTTGATTTTATAACATGTTTATGTTATAAATTTTTCAAAATAAATAATTATATATATGTGTGTGTGACTTCTTATATATAGATGTAAATGGATATCTTAGACAGTTCGATATATTGATAGGTAAACCGATAGAAGGGAGATTAATGGATCTAATGCGTTTATTTTCGTTACATATAATTTCTAACTGCTTACATTTCTACTTTGTGCAATATATTTTGCGGTTATAAAATATCAAAAGCTTTCATTTTATTCCTCACTTTCATAACATGTCATTAATTCCTTTTTTCTCGGAAAAAGTAATTTATTTTTCTTAATTTTTCTATAAAACAAAATAGAATGCTAACATAAAAATCTAACTGAAGAAGACATTAAAGCCTCTGAGTTTAGAATTCAGTAAAACAATCTTTGCTAAAGATTTCATTTTTCTGTAATCACAAAAGACCGAATCAGCGACAAAGATAATCAAGATAGGAACAAGAATATTTAAACAAGAATATTTGATTGGTTTGCAAACACTTTGAAGGAAGGTGGTCTATGAATATTAATATAGTCATAAAGTACACACTAAAGAAATGTAATTGGTTGACACTCTTTATAGGCAGGAAGTGTTGCAAAAAGTAAAGATATATTTAAATAAGTCTTACAAAAATCGTTTCAATTTCACATATGCATTAATAGCAACGTGAAGTCTATCTTTGTAATTAAAAGTTAGAGGCACAGTAAATGGATCAAGCATACAAAGTTCGAAATTCAAGTGAAGCCCTGTGTGCTTCCTTAACAGAATTGAACTTGAGACTGGCATGAATTCAGTCGTCGTCACAAGGAAAACCACTCTTATTTATCGCTAAGAAGGTCACACTTACTTGCACACATACACACACATGTATACATGTATGTATGTGTGTAAATAATTGTGACATGTTAAGACCATTACACACACACACACACACACACATATGTCTGTGTGTTACAGTGGACACTGAGGTCAACACAGAATGTCCACAGTCTGTTTCATGTTTGAACGCAATCTTTAGGTCAGCAAGATTATCTTCAAGAATGAAACACACTGTCACCACTCGGTCCTTACCACAATGTTCATTCGTATGTATACACACCCTATCCCCGATATTAAGCACGTTTACCTATAAATATAGCATGCCTTAAAAGAAATTTTTATTATATATATAATTGTATGGATATGAGTTTGTAATCCTGAGTTTCACGCTTTCGCAATCATCAGATAAACTGATTTATTAAAATTTAAAAATTGATTCAATTTATGCTAGTTGTGTTTGATTATGTTTGCTGGTGTTGTGTGAGGGCTTAATTCTCCTCTATGTCCGTTTTGGGATGGCACTCATACGTACGCAGACATATATACATACATATGCACGCGTTATACTTCACACAAACACATATAAACAATGCAAGATTAGGCGCAGATATATATCCATGTGTTCGAACATACATACATACGCAGTTGTAATCCTATTTCGCTGTTGAGAGTGTATGTAACGAAGTTCTTTCAACAAGAGGTAGGTTGGGGTGTTCTTGGCTCTTTTCAGATCGGCTGTCTCTGTCGTCAAACGGAATATATATATATATATATATATATATATATATATATATATATATATATATATATATATATATATATAATTAAAGGATTTAATTTATAATCAGCCATTATTTCTTACAACTATAAACGTTATCGTTAGTGAATACACGGGTTTGAGTTGACATCAC
>CAHIKZ030004450.1:150000-160000 GCA_903632075.3 Acanthosepion pharaonis | reverse complement strand
AAAACATTACATTATTACTTTTATTTTCTTTGATTTCTGGCGTTTACACATTTCTTTCCGGGTCTTTAATGTTAGAAATGGCATCATGACACTTTCCACTGACAAAATAATAATAATAATAATAATATTACATAGATAAAGTCCTTCGTAAAGTGTGAGGCATGGACTTCCAGGAATCCCTTCAATTAGTCTACTGCAATCTTTTCCAACCAGTCCTAGGGCTTCAACTACAACAGGGATTGTTGATGTTCTCATATGCCACATTTTTGAGATTTCTATTTCAAGGTGCTTGTATTTTGACAGCTTTTTGAATATCTTCAAAGGTACATTGCAGTCAGCAGGGACTGCCATATCAATAAGGAGGCACCGTTTTTGTTTGTGGTCTTTAATAACAATATCTGGGCGGTTGGCTTTGATTGTTCTGTCAGTGTGTATTGTGTAGTCCCATAGAATTGTAACAGGTCCTTTATTATTATTATTATTATTATTATTATTATTATTATTATTATTAATTTTATTATTATTTCCTTTGATTTCTGTTGTATACACATTTCCTTTCGGGTCCCAGGCAGATGTCTAAGGTCAGAAATGGCTTTGACATTTGCTGCTGACCATTTCTTTTTAAACCCTCACCTAAAAAAAATCCTAAGATTAAACACATTTTAAATAGATAAAGCTCTTCGCAATATGTGAAGTGTACTTGTGAATACATTTTTTTTATTTAAGGCAGGGGCTACCAGGAATCCATTTAATGAGTTTATCGGAACCTTTTCCAATAAATCCGAGTGTTCCAACTAAAACTGGAATTACTGATGTCCTTATGCGTCACATTTTTCAGATTTTCACTTCCAGATCCTTGTATTATTTTTTTGAAGATCTTCAAAGATACATTACAATCTGCAGGGTCTGCTACGCCAATATGAAAGCACGTTCTCTTCTTGTGGTCGTTGATCATGATATCTGGACGATTGATTGTTTTGGCTATGTTTATTGTAATTATTATTCTCTCTGTGTGTATTGTAATTAATAATATTAATATTTGAACTTGCATAGTAACCGCTACAATAATAGGGACTATTTACGTATGGATTAGCAATTCTGCCCAGGTGTAGAGTATCATTGTATCGTTCAAGAGTATCAATGTATCGTTCCTTTGCACCCTGGTGAACATAGATTCTCTAAGTTAATTCTTGGGAACACTTCAAATAGCAGAACTCTAGTGTCGTGCAGATGTCATTTACTTGTATATTCTCTGTACTAACGTTTGTATGTGGGTAGAATTCACTTATTATTTCATGTTTGTTTTACTGTAACATACGTGAAGGCTGTTAAAAAGATACAAAGTCGAAATGCTCATTATTATTGTTAATGGTGACGTCGTTATTATTTTCCATTAACAATGGATACATTGTTAAACAATAATTAAGTTTATATACTGATAATGCCATTTTGTACATTTGGGTACTTACTCTGGAATAAATGCGTTTTTATTATATCTAACAGC
Source organism: Acanthosepion pharaonis (assembly GCA_903632075.3). Taxonomy (NCBI): domain Eukaryota; kingdom Metazoa; phylum Mollusca; class Cephalopoda; order Sepiida; family Sepiidae; genus Acanthosepion; species Acanthosepion pharaonis. The sequence continues at coordinate 158,496 of CAHIKZ030004450.1, read as the reverse complement.
TCATATATATTGTACAAAATGAAAAGATATTGATAGAGAATTTTAGCTCGCGTTGGTTTACACAATAAACATTCAGAAATTGTTTCATTGATACTTGATACGTAAAAGATAATTACATTTTATATATATATATATGATTTATTTTCAGATAGTGTAACTGTGAGGAAAAAAGTAACAAGAAAAAAAAAAGACAAGAAAAACTAACCTTAGCCGACGCGTTTCGTACCCCGAGGGACATTATCAAGGAATATATAAGGATTTAATTTGTTGCACAACTGCAAAGATGTCATTCATTTATCAAGGCTTTTAATTATGAGAACGTAGATAAATATTCATTAAGTGGTTAAAAGATCAGTCAAAACGTGTAGAGGACACATAATTCAATGACTGGTAAGACAAAAGTGAGCGAGTAATACTCAAGAGGTTTTTTATAATACATTTCCATTAAAGCTCTATCTCTGATATCGAGCACTTTGCCATAATGTCTGTGTGCATTAAATGCCTTTCTATCAACAATTTTGACTTCGAACTGTCATACAGCTCATCACTATATATATATATATATATATATATATATATTGAACAATAAAAAAATAAAATCTTCAGACAAACTGTGTTGTAGATTAATATTCTTTCGTTTTTTTTATTATTTCATTTAGATTTCTCATATATATATATATGTGTGTGTGTGTGTGTATATATTTTATATGTTGTTTTAAATGCCTAAAATGTTAGGCATTTAAAAATGCAACATGCCTGGCATTTAAAACAACATGCAGATTAACAGAAAATACTCGTTGAAAACAGTTATACTTAAACATGAAAACAATAAACAAAAACTAAAAATTCTTGAATCTATATACAAAAAAAAGTTGAAACTTAACCTGAACAAAATAAAATATGAAATCTCCACAGATATTCTTAAATGCCTATAATTGATAACAGAAGCCATTGGTTTATACCAACGGCTTCAAAAACTTAATACTTCTCGTTTTCACTCCCGCATGGTTATGTGTGAAATCACTAGCTGCAATGCGATTTTCGCTTCCCTGTCTCGTATACACGAGTTCGTCGTTGCTTTGAAATTTTTCATGCAACAAAAACAGAAATCATTATTGTTTTGTCCGTGTATTGTTTAACATATTGAAACGTAATTTTCATCTTTGATACTAGCTTATGTAAGCCGAAAGCTTAGATAGGATTAAAAAAAACATGTATCAATATGGGGATTTTCTTTCGTCTTTCAATGATAATGTTATTAAGCTTATCAGACGATATGAAAGGAACTTACTTAAAATAAATAGACAAAACTTGTCAATATTATTTAATGACACATGCATCAATATATATATATATATATATATATATATATATATATATATTCTGTTTGTTTTACACCCACAGAGCCAACCTATGGTTTATTCTGCAACTTAGTTACAGTTTCTGGAAGAGATCGCGTTATCTAGAGTGATCAACAATCTGAACAAGACCAGCACACTAAAACCCTCGGTCACGATGACTTTTGACTTCGTGCTAGCACAGTTATCGACGGTCTCCCAAGTGTTCCTTCTACCCAATTTCACTTGGGTCAACCCATGCTATGGTTTTCAGGCCGCACGCTGGGATCGTTCCCTATCACTATTTTCACTATCATTATCTATCTATATATATATATATATATATATATATATATATTATTTAGGATATTGAAAGGAAAAATATGTTAAAAATCGCTAAACAATTGCTATCAATTTTCAGCGCATATCAATGGGTCTCATCAGACGATTCTAAATTAATAGCGAGTAAACGATTGATTAATGTCTTATATATATATATATATATAATGAAACGGATTAAGCCAGATAATTATTTAATATATTTTTTGTTTATACGCTATTTTTATAGGTACAATTTATTTAAGTAAATTTTCTGTTTTTAATTCAAATGTGTGTGTGTGTGTATATATATATAATATATACCTACGTTCGTAGGTATATGTACATTTATTAATATATACATCTTAGCTCTGTCTAACCACACTGAGCACTGTTTTGTTTATACCTTATATTATGTTAAGTAAATATGTATTTGCTTACTTATATGTGCACGCTAACGCGGGTATATACACTTGATAATATCTAATTATTTGGTTTCTAGACACACACACACATACATACATATATATATATATATATATATATATATATATATACTGATCAAAAACTTATAACTCATCTATGATAGTACTTTTATTTCAAAAGTAGTACTGGTATTATGATTTCTAATCATCTATGGCAGATTTCAAGAATATTTTGTTTGTGATCTTGTGTAATATGTCTACTATTTAAAATAATAATCTTCTCACCAAGCTCCTTACTTAGAAGTATCATTATTTTCTTTAAATCACACTGTCATATAAATATTCGGTGTCAGGCTAGCTGGGTGAACCGCGCCATTTCTGGGTTGTACCATTTGTTGCGAAGATGCAAGATACTATTTCGAAGGAGACGAACAATCTATTTTTCTTGCCAAACCTTTAGACTGCAGCCGTTAAGCACATGGTTGTAAAACACCACACGATGTGATGCTACTAAGGTTTTATGTTTTAAACAAAAAAATCAGTTCTATTGGATTTTATTCTTACGCTTAGGTGAGTAGAATTCTGAAGTTTTCATCTCCTAGATTGGTTACCAATCAAGGCTGCATAGCTCTGTCTGCTTTGTAATTTTCCTCTAACTAGCAAGCAATAAAGATAGATGTGTTTCTTAAGTGAATACAACCGAATCGTTTCACGTGAGTGAATTTTTCGCTGATTTTCATTTTCCTACATGATAACATGAATACCTAATAATTAATTTTTATTTCATGAAAAAAAAATCCTATTTTGTAGTTTATATGTTCAAATATTTCATTTCATAAACTTACGTGAAATTTAACAGTTTTAAACTAAAAATGTGACTATAGGTCTATAAAATAGGGAGCTATATCCAAGTGCTATAAAAATAGGACAAGCAGTACTTCCCATCATTAATGGAGCACTGAGAACGGTACCACAGACACTTACAGAGAAACTAGAGCAATACAAAATCCGAGGAAACGCCGTTCAAGACATACGTCAAAACTTAAACCATGCATGCACACACACACACACACACACACACTCGCTCACACATATATACGCAATCGTCAGGCCTTAAGGTGGCCTGACGATTGTGTCTAGCATGAAACAGACTGTTGCATCTAAGTGTTAACTTCCATGTTCACTTTTATATTTACACACGCTCTATCCCATAAATATAGCACACCTTAAGACTATATTTCTTGATAGACATGTATTCAAAAACATAAACTAACGAATGTCTCTGTTATTGAAGTACTACTAATGAAATTCACAGTATTTCAAATACCGAGATCACGTGGCAGTAAGTACACTCGAAAAACCAAAAATCTCCTGGTGTGACTAAAATATAATATTTATTGTTTCGGAAAGTGCGGAATCGGCAAGTCATGTTCAAAATATGGACAATTCTGCTGTGTTCACTTTTTAACTCTTCCTCTGGGGAAAAGGCATGAACCCGTCTCTTCTACCCCCCCATTTACGGGTTAAATAACAGGGTAGAAAGAAAGCATGGCAGTTCCCAGATAATTAAAGTAAAGTAACCTGTGGATAGTCAGAATAGCCGATCTCCTGAAGCAAAATCTTTAGTACCACCGAACTCCTCTGTGGAAAATAGAACCACCAGTTCGCCATACTAGGTGTTACTGTTGTGGTTTCTGGAACGAATCGGCTTTTACAGGGTCAGGTGGCTAGACTCACTCCTAACCAGTTTTGAATAATGAGGTATCCTTCTATTTTAATTGCCCATCTAGAGGGCCCAACTGTCATGCTTTTTTAAATCATAGCTGGTGAGGGAGAACGGACGGATTAATACATTTCCCAATAAAAGTATTTGGGAAAAAGTAAATAGAGCGAATTTAGCTGAAATTCGAATTTGGCGATCGTAACAAAGCAGCGCTCCACAACGACGAGGCGGGGGAGAGACAAGATCTGAACGAGCATACCATTAAAAAGTAATAATGATAAAATTAGTACATTCCCATGCCATTATCCATCGTATACGCTTAATAATGAGTTTTATTAACTTATGGCCCCGAGTGTCTTCGATCGGAATATAAGGAGAGATGAAAAACAGCTCACCCTTAGCAATCACTTTGTGCGTTAACTGCAGGAGCGCTTATTTAGAAATAAATCGTTGTGTGATGTCGCTTACAACCTTTAAAACTAATCAGATTGAAAGAATGTAGAAAGAATAACCAAAAGAGACACCGGAATGAGAGAATGAAAGAATACAAGAACAGAAGATCCGGAGGAATAAATGAATGGATAAACGACTACAGTTGTGAACTACAACGGTAGCAGCCGTTACTCACTTCTCAGGGAATTCCTCGCTTGAGTGAAAGAAAGGAAAATAGAAAGAAGGAAAAATATCTGAGCGCTGCAAAGTAACCACTCCTTGTCCCGTATAACATCCTTGTTTGCGTATGTATGAGCGTGCTTGCTTGCTTTTTGTTTTTGTTTTTAGGCCATTCGTACGACCAAAATTAAGTACAAATAAAACTTGTTAAAATATAAACGATAACAGAATTACAAACACAGAAAGAAAAAAAAACAACAAAAAAAAAACGAGCTGTCAGTGTGTCTGCCAAAAGTAAATTAAACATTACTTCAGGAATTTATTCACGTGTCGCTCTTAAAGCAAAAATTGACAAGATAAGTTTACCGTTTGCATTCATTCTGACGCCAGCATTCCCCCATATATATATATATATATATATATATATATATAAGATGAGTGTAATTGTAATGCGATTACGCTGTTTTATTCATTTTTTCTAGTGTTCGTATAATTAAAATACAGGTCCCTGATAATGGCTAATAATGGAATAAGGAGAAGCACTCGGGTATATCGGACATATGGACATTTATTTTACACAATTTATGTCCAATTAAGAAAACAATCTAATGATCACAAGAAATATATATATATATATATATATATATATATATATATATATGAAAGATGATGTATGTATGTGTGTATATATATGAAAGGTTGTGTGTATATATATATATATATATATATGTGTGTGTGTGTGTGAAAAGCGTATATAAATATAAATAAATATAAGTATGTATAATTAATTATATATTATATGCGCGGTACTTATTAGAAAGCGCTCAATATCAGAGATAGAGCTAACATATTTGGTTGGATAGATGTGAGTTTGTGACCCTGGGTTTCACGCTTTAGCGATCGTATCTCTAAAGCGTGAAACCCAGGGTCTCACATCTATCCAACTATATATATATATATATATATATATATATATATATGTATTGTGACTTATGCTAACACAATTATCGACGAGCCCAAATGATACACTTTACCTAATTTCACTCACAATGATTGGGTCAATCCTAGTGTGATTTTCAGGCACTTTCCAAAGGTTCCACCTATTATATATATATATATATATATATATATGTGTGTGTGTGTGTAGTTTTAAATTTGAAAAAAACTCACTCTTGAGACTTTCTTTTTAGCTTTAATTAAACGCTAAATGATTAAATTTACTATTTCCAACAGGCAAAATACTCTGCTGTATTTCAAATAATCGAGATTCCAGTCATAATTTCTATCTTGTAGCTTTCAACCATTTTTGACACATTTGTAAACAAAGGTAAATTCTCGGCTTTAAAAGTCTTCCAAAAATAAAATATACTGTTGTAACTTTATTTGAGTAATATTAGCTCATTGAAAGTATACATAATCTGATTTGAAAAAAATAAAATTACTTTACTTTTAAAATAACAATGAAATGAATTTTTAAAACAGACTCTAGCGGTGATTACGCTCATGTCACCGTAGCTTATCACTCTTAAACAGGCACTGATAAGGTATTGATATGTTTATTGTCTTCGGCAACTTAAAACATAAATTAAGAATATGATGGTTGAGTACTTTTTTTATATAATTTTTAAGTACTCCGTCACCTTAAAAATACTGAAAAATATTCTCCGTGTTCTAATTTTAGAAATGTCGACTTTAAATTTACTATAGTTATCACTCTTATCTTCTGATAATGTCGTGTATGGTCAAATATTCTTTGAAACAGGGGCACGTTACATATTTTATGCACATAAAAAAATTAAGTTATTTTAAAAAATTTTATACGAAACGACCGTTATTAAGTTTTGTTAATTTTTGATTCATAAATGTTGTGTTCGTTTAATAACAGTATCTCATCACCAGATTAAAGTAATGTAGAATTTTAAACTATTTATATATTGTAAATTATTAAAATTAAAAAAAAATGAAAGCAATTCTTGTAAAATTCATTATCCATCGAAATTTTCTTATGACGATAACAACCTTAATTAATCTTATGTATAAAAAAAAATTAAAAGCTTTTTTAATTAAATAATCTCATAATTTTATTGCATTTTTATTTTACGATTTTCAACAAATTTTTTGGATATGTGCAGTAGTTTGAAAAAAAAAAAAAATGAAATTTACATTCTCCAAAGAGTGCTGCTTTCAAAAAATAAAATAAAAATTCTAGGAGAAATTAAATTCCTCCAAATTAATGATGGGTAACATAAGTAAAAAATATTTTATCACGATTTTCTAAAAACAAAAGTTCAAAAATAATTTCATTCATTTGTGAATAAGTTCTGAAGGGTTCATTAAAATCCGACAATTATTTGAATTTGCAATAATTTCCAATTTCAATAATTTCATTGAAAAAAGGCGCTAAAACACTTATCGTAAATATTACGTAGATCGCTGACGTAAAAAAAAAAACCCAAAAAACAAAAAAAAAAAAAAAATCAAGATATTTAAAAAAATTTCAATCGTACCGGAATGGATTAAAAGATTAATAAAATAATAAAAAAAAGTAATTTGTTTTTTTTTTCTTAATAATAAAATAAACATTTTGACAATAAAACTTTATCAAGTTTGGTTGCTATGTTATTCTTTTCAGAATACTTTTATTCTTGGAGTTTCCTAAATGTGTTTGTTTGTTTGTGTGTATATATATATATATATATATATATATATATATATATATATGGGGAATTAGAGAGAGAAAAGAGAGAAAAGGAAACTCGGCTTTCAAAAGCATGGAACACGGCGATATTGAAAAGAATTAATTTTATAGAGAACACGAATATTAGCATTTAAATTCCTGGTATAGTTCTCAACTCGAACGCCGATTAGAGGCTCCAAGGGGAATTACGCAACTATTTTGACCTCAAAACTGGTTTCTTTCCTTCTGTCCCTCTCGCTATTCCCTATCTCTTTCTCCCTTTTCTTCCCCTTTTCTCTTTCTCTATTGCCCCCACTTCTCTCCCTTCCTCTTTCTCTCTCTCCGTATTTTTCTTCCCTCTTTCTCCTTCTCTTCCCACTCTCTATCTCTCACGCGAGCCCATTGTATTGTTTCAAGTGAAGTAAATATTCTATTTATGTTTCCATATTTTCTATGTATGTCGTGAGTTTTCTTAAAAATAAATTACAATCAATTTGTTTTTTGTTTTTTTTGTAGTGAACGAAGGCACAGTGGGAAAACGTCTGCAAAGAACGTTGATATTTTTGTTGGTGTAACTTTCTATATCAAAATGTGTATAGTTGTATGTTCAGTTCACGTGTGAGTGAAATTTTGCATCACTCCATGTGGTCATTCACACACACGAGCAAATTCAAACACTCACAACTATTAAAGTGTGTGTGTCAGGGGTATATATATATATATATATATATATATATATATATGGTGTGTTGTGTGAGTGTGAAATTCTATGAGAACTTATCAGTCCAACGGCACACATAAATATTTGGCAAACCATAAGCGTCCGAAATTAAAACAAATTTTTCTCCAGAAATTATAGATCGCCGAGAATTGATGTGACATTTATTAGGGCACTGGTGGCTAATTTTCCTCTTCATTTTAGATCCACGTTGCCACCCATATAAACAAAAGTACCAAAAGTTAAATAAAGCAAGCACAAAAACAAAGTTAATTAATTTATATATGCATGGTAGATGCTAAGCTTATATCTGTAAATCTGTGTGCATAGACATGTGTAAAAAAAAAAAAAAAAAAAAAAAACCAGGTACTTTTGGGCATCATTCGCTTTGGTAATTATGTTGACACATTTACTTTATATTAATTCACAGAAATGTGCAGGCGAATGTAATCAATGTGCATATGTTATTTTTTTTATTTTCACCACCTGCATGGCGAGAAAGCAAAGGATAGATTTTAATCTATCTCTATAATCTCTCTGTCTCACTTATATATATATATATATATATATATATATATATATATATCAAGCGAGGCGGAAAGTCGCATTAAAGCGTGAAACTGACAGTTACCATGCATATCCATTGTTCATACTCTCTCTATATATCTACCTAACTCCATCTCTTT
>CAHIKZ030004450.1:135000-142500 GCA_903632075.3 Acanthosepion pharaonis | reverse complement strand
AAAGATATGATAAACAAATGCAGGTATTATGTAAGAAAATTTTTCGAGGGTAAAGGACAAAGAATTTAACATTTCTGTTAGTACAGAAAAGTAAACAAATCAGAATGAATATCGTATGACAGAAGAAAAACATTTTCATTTTAAAATATACTTAAATTCATTTCAAATTATATTTCCCAGAGTGCAATACTCGCAAACAAATAAAAAAAAAACACCTGCTTCATTACATGTGTTAGGTACACCAAGAAAAATTCTACAAGAGGCGTTTACATATCAAGTTAGCTATTTATTATTTTACTGATTTGGTTTAGTCAGTTTAACTCATGCATTAACTTTTGTATGCAAGTTAGAAAAACTGTGGCAAACGGGAAAATCGCCTACATCCCTTCATCCTTGACGCTACAAGCTTTTCCAGTATGTGTGTGTATGAAAGAAAGAGTGTGTATAGTGAAATGTTCTCGATCTGATTCGAAATCGTGTTTAGTCATTTACTCAATTTTTTGACTACTGGGTAACGCCGAAAGCTTTTCTGCACCTCCTACACGAGATGAAATGTTGTGTTATCTAAAGATCATTTTGTACGAAAAAGATTTGTAGAAGAATTGATAAAATAATTTATAAAAATAGTTTTTCAGTTATTTATATAATGAACTTCCTGAAAGCAAAATATATAAAAAGGTGAGCAAAATAATCGCTTCGACTTGTGACTGCTGACTGACAGATCAGCTAAAGATTTTTGATCTATATGATAAAAGCTGCCCAAACTGCGACATCACATCGATACTTAACGTGAGATGAGCAAGTCTATAGCAAAAGAAGACAGTTGAAATTAACTGAAATGAAAGAAAAGAGAATTGAAGAGAAATTCAAAAGACGAGTTTATTTTCTTAGACTGTGTTTTTTTTTACGTGTGGACTTTTTACATGACTAGGAATATGACGAAAATAAAGAGAGAAGCAAATAAAAAAAATAATACGAACATAACGTAAGATACCGTATAAAAAGTGGACAGCCGAAAAATAGATTGACTAGTGAGAAGAGGAGGAGGACGGAGAGGCTCTTCTAGATTACTTGATGGTTGAAAGAGTTGTGCATTAACTATCAAAGAATATCAAAGAATATATATCAAATCGTTTCCGTCTTAGAAAAAAAATAAATAAAAAAAATGTATTTCGTTAACGCTGTAGGGATAAAAACGTCAAAAAATTAAAGTCACTAATAAACTTTATAAATTGAAAATATTGGTTCTCGTTCAATTACCGAAGTTATGCAACTTTGCACTCGGTCGGTACTTAGAAAGTAGACCGCTTGGAGACACCAGGTACTGAATGAGACCTCCGACAATTTGAAATATCTAACCCACATAGATTTGATAAGCAGTAGAGGTACAAATTAATCAGTCAATCAATCAAAAACCTGACACGATAGATAAATGTTAGGAAAAGTTGTTTATAAATGTGGACTTCCGCAAAATAACCAAAGAAATCTTGTCAAACTGCGGAAATTCCTGAAAGTCTAAACATTTGAATTCCCTGGAGAGGTGTTTTCTTGGCGATGAATCATCACTTTCAAGACAACAATTTCATACAAAATCTTTTGCTCCAAAGACCGAGAACGAAACACTTTTTACTAATGTTCACCCAATAAAAGGTTTGAAAGCTACTCAAGGTGAAGGCTTACTGTGTGGAATTGTATTAGCTAAAGAAAGGGAAAGAAGTAAAGTTCTTGCAGCTATGCAAGAAACATAACAGCTAATTCTAGACTTGAAGAGGTCAAGATTTAATTAATGAATAAAATTTCAGAGTTCAGGCAGAGACGTTAGAAATGAAGAATTGAAGTAGACTTTAGAAGAAACCGGTAACCCAATCCTAAACAGGAAACAAGGTATAAACCTCTACTCCTGTTCAAAAGATAGCCGAACCTATTTACTCCTATTGGGCGCGGAGAAAAACACATAAAACAAATATTGAAAAAATTCAGTATTCGAGAAGGGATATCAAAAGTATAAAGTTGAAGCAAACTTTAGAAGGAATCGGAAAACCAATCCTAAACAAGGAACACTGGATAAACTTCTGCTCATGTTTAAAATGCCAGGGAGGAGTGTGAACCGTACGGTGAACTTGGTGAAATACATAATTGATTGTAAAGTGATGTGCCATAGCGTAGCGGTTATCTCTATAGAAATCATGAATCGGCAAATCGAGTTCAAATTTCAGTAGAAGTATCAGTAATGATTTTGATGAATGTATTGAACTCATTGACATTGGTACTTTCATATGGTAGTGAATACTTGAACATCTCACCGCAGATGAAGAAGAGATTTAAGGCAAATATAAATGTGGAGCAACAGAAGGATGTTGAGGATATCACATGAGCAAAGACGAAGTTTTAAAGAAAATGGAAAGAAAAAACAGCACTTATATGTAGCATTGAAATTTCTAGGCGAAACAATAAGGAAAGTGTGTTTGGAAAATTTGACACTCACATGATATAATGAAAACAAGTGGTAGAGAGGAAAACGAAACATAACGTAATTAAAAAAAGAACTTGTGTAAATGGTTGGGAAGAATTAAGACATATAGCAAAACGAAAAAAAAAAACCCTTTACTAAGGATAAAAAAATGTAGAAAGCCATGATAGTCCACGTTCTGGAGGGACATGGTGCATAGAATAAGAAAAAAAGTTATATCATCTGAAAAATTTCTCCCTGCTTGCATACGGCCTTAGTTAAGGTAAAATCAACTAGCTGAAGGCACCATGGGGAAAAAGCATTCTTCTCTCTTATAACTACCTAACCATCTAATATATAGGGAAATTAAAAAGTTGTTACGCCCATTGACAACTATGACTGAGGATAATCATAACATATTTTATTTGTCTCTCGTAAAAGGTATCGATTATCTGCGAAGCCAAGTAAAAAGTGGCAACAAAAAGAAACCTCCAAAACTTTCGAACCGAGACATTCATCAAATACACTTCGTAATTTTTGTAGACACTGACTACAAGTATATTTATATTATTATTAACGTTTTGTTAGTGCAAACCTGTTTCAGTAGACAAACATGTTTATTTGTAGCGAAACTAAACTCTACTGGCCTAGATCATAAAATCTCATATTAAATAAAATATACGTGTTGTTTAAGTAATTATATTGTACTTATAAAATGGAATATTTCCGATGTTCCAAGCCGGTGAACATTAATTTCATTGTTTGTAAATAATCAGATAAATCTACTCAAACAGGTGCAACCAATGAAAAATGCTTTACAAAAATAAATATTGTTAATTAGAAAAACAAATCCCTAAATTGCATAAACAATATTTTCGTATTTTTATTTACTGCATATCGTTGCAAATTCACATAGAGAAAATCTACAAATAGCTAACATTCACTGTTGACAATGACTCAAGCACTTTGCAAATATCAAAGTTATTTATTTTTAAATGGTTTTCAAATGCCATAAGATGACATTGTTTAAGAAATCTTGAAATTGCATCGTACTTACAAAATATGAAAATAATTTATATATAACTTTGTGAATCATTTCACCCTAAGCAAGGCAATAAAGTGTTACAAAACTTGAGAAAATGAAACACTATTAAGGAGCCACAACAATAAAAGCAATCAAGAAGATAACATTTAAACTATTGAAAATCAAAGTTGTCTGGGAAGCAAGACGCTGGAATAGAATTCCACAAGCGAGAAGTGCGAGAAAAAAAAACAAAAAAAAAAAACTATTAGCATGGAACATAGGCTAAGATTTAATCATTTCAATTGTAAAATGATCAGAACTTTACGCCATTCTATTAATGACATTATGATGCCAAATACTTGATGAATATTTTTAAAAAATTAAAAAAAAAAAAAAAACCGAAAAAACAGAATTCAATTGACCATTTAATAATTATTAGTTCATCATCGGAACTACAATCTTTATATCATTTCACATAGATTGTTAATTATTTTTGTTCTTGAATATTAAACTAAAGAACATCTTTATTTCCATTATTTACACTATTTTTATTTAGACTATTGTCCTCATCTTTGTTGTTTTTATTACAACACTTCGTCCGTTTTTCTCCTGTGGCCTTCCTCAGGTGTATATCGATATGTGTAATCTGCAGGGATTTCCGAAGTAAACCCTTTATTTAATCTACAGGAATAGACTGCTCATGTTTAGCGATATCGTCTAGTTATTATTTTTATTCAGTACTGTCCAGTTATAGTTAGCCTGTTTCCACAAGTACATACTGCCCGCAACAGGGACTGAACTCACAACAAATATACCAACAAATTCAACGCTTTTACCCATTAGGCTACATTTAATCTTAGACCATTTAAACCTAACCTTGCTGCTGATTTACCTGCCACTGCTGCTGCTGCTTGGCGTGTTTTGATTGCTGCTGCGGTTGAAGATTGGCTGTTGACTTTCTTTGTTATCGGCCGCCATATTGTATTTATTTCTTTGCTAGGTCTACTAATGAATTCCTCATAGCCTAGCATATGCGCTGATTCTTTCAGACGTCTAACTCTAGAGTTCACTAGTTTCACTTCATTCCACAGGAGCTGATGACCACGTCTTTACGCCATACACGATCCGGCATGCCAGATTTTATTGTTTCACCACTCACTTTATGGTCCTTCATCCTTGTTTTTAGTGGGGCAGCTTGTTTTATCTTTATATTCCCTGAGACAATTGCAAGGGATCGAGCAAACTCAATTCTTGATCATATTCTTCCCGGTGTTAGGCTTTACTTGGCAGTGATTTCTCTGTAGTCTGAAACTGCTTCTAAATATTGTCTTGATATTGTATGAACGATAGATCTTACAAATCTTTTCCGATAAGCCCTTGATATAAGGTAGACAGACAGTGGCAATTTTCTGGGTTTCCTGCTTCACCCTTAAGTTCCCAGCTGTAGATGCTGATGCCATGTTTTCTGGGTAGTCGCTATTTTTAATTCTGATCATTTCTTGTTGGTATGTGTCGGGTCATCACTTATGATTTTTACAAAGCGTTGTAGGCATCGAACTGTTCCTTTCTTCACACTGTATAGATGGTAGGAATCGAAGTTGTGCTATTGTTCGTTGAACATTGGCTACAAACTGTGAATCAATTCCAGTCACTACAGCATAGGAAAGGATGAAAATAACTAAAAAATCATTGTCACAAATTTTATTAGCATGAACTCTTTGGCATACTTAAAAATTTCTTATATCATTATTTTATTATATCCGATGTCCTGTATTCAACTCATGTTCATTACATATTAATTAATTTTATAATATGCCTATTATGAATAGAGTCAAATATCATCTCATCCTCATCAAATTTCATTAAGATGCTGTGAGTTTGGGCATTTGTTACCCTCTCGAATTGTGATTTGAAAACCAGAAACTATGAGGAAAACGTGTGGTTTGCCTGGAGAAACGTTAAGATTAACTCGCACTGCAGTAACCTACAGAAAATTTTTTAACTGAACCCTTTATTGTGCTTTTCGGCTTTCATCGGGTTTATATTGTTCTGGGTAACAGTGATGTCTGCACGTGAATACAGACGTGGGCGAGGCCTCAGGTTACATGCGAACATTTTTGTTAACACCGGTTACATCTGGGTTCTTTTTGCATTAGCTATGAGACTAGGGAAGAATGCTAATAAGATGCTGTGAGTTGTTGTGTTTGGGCATGTGTTATTCTCTTGTATTGTGATTTGAAAACCAGAAACTACGAGAAAAAGCGTGTGGCTTGCCTGAAGAACCTATGTCACTCATGACTAACTCCCACTAACAAAATGTACCAGTTGCTCGAATTTGAACTGCAGTAACGTACAGAAAATTCAGAACTGAACCCTTTAGTTAATCTACGGGGACAGACTGTTTTCCTTCCACTTTTCAGTTATTGCTCACCCTTTTTCACGTGCAACAGCTTCTAAATATTTTTGTGATGTTGTATGAACCAGAGATCTTCCAAATCATTTCCGATAAGCCCTTGATTTAAGGTAGACAGACAAGTGGCAATTTTCCGGTTTTCCTGCTTCACCCTTCTCTTCACACCTGTAGACGCTGATGCCAAGTTTGCCTGGTAGTTGCTATTTTTAATGCTGATTGTCGGTATGTGTCGAGTCATCACTTATGATTTGTACACGACGTAGTTGGCAGAGAACAGTCCCTTTCTTCACGCTGTATGGATGGTGGGAATTTGAAACTGAGTAAATATTGTCCATTGAATAATTATAATATATGCATCTGCAGACGAATAATTTGCGAGGTAGGGAAGTGTTTTACGTACAAAGAAGCAAACACAAACATATTTCATTTGATGTACACTGACAGAAGCAAACATTACAGCATCTTGAAGGACGATGTATAAATTGACCTGCACACAATATGTGCCTAGCCAGCCGTAGTAGATATCTTGGTGAAAGTCTTCAAACGTTTTGTGAAGTTGTAATGTTCACACAAATATATCGTTAGTGTCTGGAACTTAAGATAATATCACGAACAATCACCGAAGTTAAGCAACTTCGAACCTGGTCAATACCTAGATGGATGACTTGGGAACACCATGTGCTGTAATCTTGGATGTGTTGGTCGTGTAGTGGATAACGTTTTTCATTTCTTTTCATTCCCAAACAGTTCAGACTTTCTCTTTATCTGTTCGCTTTCACCGTTCATAAACTCATTCTTTGCTCCTTTTCGTTCACTATTTTGTCATCATATTCCTTTCTTTGATTCCAGTTTTCCTTCTATTGGATCATTACAATTACAAACCATTGACTTCACTTTAAAACTTCATTCCTATTTCATTACAATTCTTTTTCTGGTATCATTATTTTTTCTCCTTGCTACTTCGTTTCAGTCTTTGTATTTAATCCAGTTATTCTTCTATCTGTTTCCGTCTATTTTTTTTCTTTAATTCCTTTCTCTACTCCATTTCTTTTATGTCACAATTATTCTTCTTTTTATCGCTTCTTTCTATTTATTCCTTACGGTCTCCACAATGATCATTTTTCATCCTGCAAAACCATCGACTCTTTACAATCTCTTTAAACTTTAGGGAAGAAAGAAGATAATAGTGAAGCATTTGACAGGGAAACTTTTTAAAATAACTATCATTACAGAAATAGCAATGTGGGCATTTGCATTTGAGAATAAGTATAGAGTGTAAACGAATGCACACGGGAATACGTATTCTAGTAGCACCAGGAACATATCATGACAAGAAATAGGTTAGCAGCATTATAACATTTATGTGGGTCATGTACTATAATTATGTAATTTATGGATTTAGCTTTAGTATAAATGTTATTATTAGATTCGTATCTGTGTTACTTATGAACGCGTAGAGATATATTCGTGGTTGATTGATAGATTTAAGTTTTCTGATCTCAAACGAAATGAATATAGTATAAAAATGCGGTAAATTTATTTTTCTTAAATAATTACAAGAGTTGACTGATAAATAATGTTTACAAACTATTAAAACAGCCTGAAGGGCAGATA
>CAHIKZ030004450.1:80000-127500 GCA_903632075.3 Acanthosepion pharaonis | reverse complement strand
TGTATGTGTATGTGTGTGTATGCGTGTATAAGTACAAATAAGTTTACGAATTCCTCGTAGTAAGGAAATATACGCACGCATATATACACGCATGCTGACAGGAACACGCCAAAATAGAAACAGATCCAAGAGCACATAGAGGTCACTAAAACATTAAAAGATTAAATGCCGATAACTACTCGCTGGACAAACCTTAATTGTTTTATGACCCTTCACGCAGAACTCTTCATTGACAATTCTAGAAAAAAAATTCGGATTGCCAACACACAAACAGAATGTCTCATATCGAGAATATTCCACATTGAACATGAAGAAAAAATTAATTATTTTTAATAATATGTAAAAATCTCCACTTTCACCTGAAGACGGTTGCGAGACCAGACCAGAAACACGTGTCGTGAAATTATGTAAAACAAAGTATAATATTTTTCTCAATAAATCCACATTACAAACCAAAACGTTTGCGGCACCCCTCTTCTTTTTAATATATATATATATATATATAAATATAAAAGTGAACATAGAAGTCAACACTTAGAGGCGACAGATTGTTTCATGCTATATGCAATCATCAGGCCACATATGCTGTTATTTTTCTCGGTAATTTATATATATGCGGGTTAGTGGTGCATTGTGGGTATTCTGTTATGGCGGTTATTTTCCCGGAAGTCGTTTGTTTATTTATTTGGGTCAAATTATATTGCTTGTTTTTTTTTTTTTTTTTTTTTTTTTTTTATTGTTGCACAGGCCTCTAACACAAGGGAATTACACCGGTTCTCACTATATATAGTGGCAGTAATACCTACCCGGGGTAAGCAGCGACAGTACTACAACTGCCTAGCTGACTAGTACGCGTTTCCTACCTTTGTATCTGTAATGTTAAATACACTTGTTCTTTAAACCAACTTTGACTTGATTTTCTTATTTTTACTATTGTGCCACTACACAACACTTATTTTATTTGAGAATTTAATTAAAGCTATTTGTTCAATTTTTGGGGTCGATTGTTGTTGTTTATTCTAACTATTATTTTGGCGGGAACAGTTTTTAATTGATTATCTTTATTTGGGATTGGTTTGTTTATTTATTTGGATGAAATTAGGTCGATTTATTTTACTTGTAAATTTTCTCTTTTCGGTTTTCGATTTTTAAATAACGTAGTATTTATTTATTTTTATTTCTATTTTTTTATTGTTATTTTCTTTATTAGTATATTTATTTGTTTTAATTTTATTTTTCCCGTTTTTCATTTTTTTAGGTTACGTAGTAAAAATTTATTTTCATGTCTGCATTTTGAGATGAGCTCGGATCTTTTATTTAATAATTTATTTTGGTCGGGGAAAGTAATGATAGCTATTTTTTCCTCCAAGCAAAGTTTGCAAGTTTTTGATTGGTTGTTGTAGGCTGATGATTTTTTCATTATCTTCCAAGATATTTTTGGTGTGATGTGCGTTTTGTTTTTAATTTCCCAGATATACTTAGAAAGCATTGTACTGTTCGCATATTTAATATTTGTGAAAGATGTTTTGTGTGTATAATTTCTTTGTTTCCAGGGTCCTTCAATTACTCCTATGTATACATTTTCTTCATTATCTGGTGATTTTATTGTAAACAATTTCCGTTTAAGAGACATTCGTTCTTTATTCTGCAGTTGCACGTGGGTTTAATTTGTTCGTGTGGTTTGTTGATAATTTTCCTATTGTGCTTTTTTATTATTTGTGCCATGCTCTCGGTGCAGCTGTAGCTGATTCTTACTGTGTTTTTGTTGAATATCTTGTGTAAGGTGCTTGATTCTGGGAAGTGTTTGTGTAAGAGTTTGAAGAATATTTTTCCTACGTTTGTTTTTACGTTCTTGCTGTACGGTGGGTTGAACCATATAATATTTCTTCTCCTGTTGGCCTTTTTTGTATTCTGTGGTGAGTATTGCTGGGAATCCGCTATCTTTTAGGGCCGTTTCATAGTCTTTCTTAGCTCTGTTAAATAGAGATTCATTGGATGAATTGTTGGAGAGCCTGCGGTTAATCGATTTTGGTATCTGTTTGATTATAGAAGGCGGATGGTTGGAAGATGTGTGTATGTAGAGTGGTTTATCATTAGGTTTTCTATATATGTTTATATGGGCCTTCTCTTAGGTTGAAGGTAACATCTAGAAAATCTACTTCGTTTAGGTTAGTTTTTATATCTATGTCGAATCCGTTATTTTTAAAAATCTTTATTATTGCTTTTCTAGTTTTGTCTGTGTTTTGTTTGTTACAGTTTCTTAAGATTATGAAACCGTCGTCCCTGTAGAGTCCTGTGTCGTTTCTACCTATTATTTTGCTCAGTTCGTGTAGTAAGTAAATGCCTATGATTTCGCATGCCCCTGCACCGTCAAAGCTTCCCATTGTAGTGTCAAATATCCCATCTTTCTTTATCCATGCTTCTTCATTGTGGAATAATAATGATTTACGGGAGTGCTTAATGATGTTGATGTCGCTTGGTTTTATTATTATTTATTCCTGAGCTAAGTTGATGGCCTTATCTCGCATACGTTCTGTTATGGATGGGTAAAATTCTTTTATGTCTAATTGTAGGAATTGGCAATTTTGTTTGTTATTTATGCCGTGGAAACAGTCAATAGTTTTTTCGTATTTTTCCACTGGTTTACTCCTAATTTCTTCCTAAGTTCAGAATTAATTATTTCTAGTATTGTTTTACTTATTTTACCTAGTTCGCTTTTGGCTGGATTTATGAGTCTACATGCAGGATTGGTTTTGAAATTTTCTTTATGGTTTAAACAAACGACTTCCGGTAAAATAACCGCCATAATAGAATACCCACAATGCACCACTAACCCGCATATATATAAATAGCCGAGAAAAATAACAGCATATGTGGCCTGATAATTGCATATAGCATGAAACAGACTGTCGCCTCTAAGTGTTGACTTCTATGTTCACTTTTATATTTACACACGCTCTATCTCTGATATTGACCACTTTATTCCATAAATATAGCACACCTTAAGACTATATTTCTTTATATATATATATATATATATATATATATATATATATATATATATATATATATAGTATAATTTTTTTGCGGGTAAAGAATTTTAATTATAGAAATAATAACAAACTTATTTTACTTTCCATGATTAAAAAGAAAAGGGCAAAATAAAACTAACACAACCAACCGGTTTCGCCCTCAATCTACAAAGGTTGATCGAGGGATTATATATTGCAGGAAAAGTCGTCAGGCCGACGATTGTGTCTAGCATGAAACAGACTGTCACCTATGAGTGTTGTCTTCAATGTTCACTTTTATGTTTATATTTGCATACGCTCAATCTCTGATACTGAGCACTTTATCCAATAGCATACCTTAAAACTATATTTCTTCATATATATATATATATATATATATATATATATATGGTTACTCTTGTTGTGATTTTTAACATATTTATGATATAATTTTCGAATATATATATATATATATATATATATATATATATATATATATATATCCAGTGCATTCCGCCTGATGATTTCGTGAGAATGTATGGATTTGTTAGTTGTGACCGGCCACTGTTGACTGTGTGTTAGTTAAAATATATTACGGCTCTGCCAGTCATTATGGCTTTGAGCTCTATTCATCCCAGGTGTCTCCATAGTAAACTCTCTAAACTATTTTGCTTATTATATATATATATATATATATATATATATATATATATATATATACACACACACACAAGTATAAATCAGATGACTTCAAGTATGAAACCGACTGTCGCCATTCGATGTTGAACTCAGCGTTCACTATTCTATTTATATGCACTCTACACCTGATGCTTAAATACATAAACATACCATACATTAAAAGTATATTTTCATCATATCGTATATACTTATATAAACCGTGTTTTTAGTATCAGTTTTTTTTTCTTTTTTCGAAAAAGATAGGGCGTGGCATTATGCACATACAATAATCTGTTGTGTGATTAATAATCACTTGTGTGTGTGTGTGTGAATAAGAAAGCTATTGACTAGATGTCTTAATCTGTAAGGGGATTAAAGCAACAATTATCAACAGTCCGTCTGATAACACAGCTATGATCAATCTATTTGAGCTCTCTCTCAAAAACGATATATATTTTGTCAGGAAAGGGATCATCAGTTTTGGAGTATGTGACTTTGTGCATATTTGTCTTCGTGTGCCTAACAGCAGTCGACAAGATGCATTTAAAATGAAAGCCAAAATATGACAAATTGGCAGGTGAAGACGGAAAAAAACGGAAAGAGTAGGAGGAGGAAGGAAGGAAATGTAAAGAAATCTCGTTGTCAACCTTTGACATCGCTTATCAAATAGTTTTTCCATTTTTATGTGATACGAAACGACGCAATGATATAAAGTGAATATGCTTGCATTCTAACGATAATTGATTTTACAAAACAGATTTCCACAGAACTTCTATTGTCAATTTACAATTGTGCGTATTCCTCTCAGAGAACAAACATTTATATTCCAAAGTAAAATGTAGGCTGCCTGTCAGGTACTGACTTTGGATCTGTATCAAGAAAAAAGCGGACACTTATACAAAGTGGTAGAAAGAGGCAGCTGAAATGTCTTGGACATATAATGTGAAAGAAAGGCTTGGAGAATTTGACACTCAGAGAACAAAAAGGACAGAGGAGTGCATCGAGCTAACTACTTGACACGCTTATTTGAATGGATCGCGAAACAGATTGCATCAGTTCTGGCAAATATGCCAACATTGGTAAGAGATAGAAGTGAGAGGAAGTCGTTGAGAGCCATGATCGTACAGGGAAAATAGAAGAAGAAACTAAAAAAAGACAATGATAAGACTAAAAGGCACGTAGGCATGGAAGTGTACAGCAAGTGCGATGAATTAAAATAATTTTTACAGAGATAGAGCAAAAGAAAGATAAAAGAGAGTATGTGGTAGAGAATATTTGTGCATTCTTTTTAAAATTCAAGTAACCAAAGTATGAGATTTTGATAAAATATAGACGAGTAATAACGATGGAAAAGAACAAGGAAAAAATTAGGAAGATACAAGCAAAGTCTGTGACAAAAGCAGAATCATGAAATAGTATATAATTAGTTGCCAAAATCGATTGAAATTTTATAGTTGTTACATTTTTATCATCTCACCCAAAAGCAAAGCAATAAATTCATTAGAACACAAATGGTTCCCGAGTGTTAGAGAATGAGAAAAGGCACTTTGAAGGAGAGAGAACTTAGAACAATAAATAAGACAGTAAATCTATTTTTCACCCAATAAAATGCCCAGTATTCACTAAAGATATAGAGTTATTAAAGAGGTGGAGTAATCGATAGTGGCTCGGATTGAGGAATCGGAGAGTTCGAATTCCAGTCGAATCCATTACATTCACTTACGTGATAATACCCTTGTGAAAGGTATGGACCCCCTTCTTCTCCCCCAGAAGCCAATGTTCTATAGCCTTGGATGGCAACTGGTCTTCCACAAAAAGAATTAGCAATCTACTGTGGGAAATATTCTGCCTCGTCAGTCATGTATCGAAAGATACATGATCACCTAAGCGTGTATCACGTATGGCACATAATTGACTGATTATAAGAGATTACGGGGAAACCTAATTTCGGGAGTAGTTGGGAAGCTCTAGAGTGAATGGTGAGGAAATGAATGAAATTAACTGGCCACAATATCTGTCAGAAAGATGGAGATAGAATAGCGACTGGCGAGAAACGATACAGAGGGCGATATTCCGAAGAGTATGATCATCCACCCGCATTCTTGAAAACATAGATTAAGGAACCATTTCACCTTTTGCCAAGTTTGCGGAGAGCTCTGGATTAAGGCTCTTAATAACAACTACCTGAATTTTATCAAACTAACAGAGTCAATGCGTTTTAGTAGCCTGGAAACTTACCCAGCTGAGATATAAATATCGTAAAGGTCGTGTTTCCTGAGTCGGATGAACTCTTGTAGGGATAACCCTTGTCGTCTAATGTGGAGTTAGAGACAAAATTCATAGAAAAAGTTAGCCTTATCGGATGAGATAACCTAAAGGACAATTATAAGATAGGACACTATCAGTTTGCTTGCCTCAGATGAGAATCATATATATATATATATATATATATATATATATATATATATATATAGCGTTCTCGTGGTAATGATTCAAAATTGTGTGTTAAAAGTTGTTTATTTAATTATTGTTGCCTAAAATATTAGAATTAGTTATTAATAATATCATTCAAATTCTTAAATTCGAAAGGCGACGAATTCAAAAATATATAAAATAATATTTAAATTTGAAACTAAACAAGATATCAAGGGGGATAACTCTGTTTTGAAATAAATACAATTATTATCGATTAAATTAAACTAGTATTTAGGGTGTAAATATAATATAAGAGTGCAAATCTAAAAACATTAGGTAGGGGCTATGTATCTAATGTGCTTGGAGCCAAACCTTATACTTATAAGGGTGAAATTATATATACACACGTTATAAATGAATCCAGTAATATTGGATTATGTGTGTGCATAAATATGTAAAATATTAGTAGTTGTTGCATATTATATTAATATTTGTAAAATCTACATTACTGATAATATTTTAGGCAACAATAAATACATTTTAACAAACAGTTTTGAATCATGACCACGCGAACGCCGTAGAGGTCAGGTTTGTACCCGAGTCGTAAACACTAGAGGATAGGAACAGCTACAAATTAATTGATACTAATATAGACAAAAACATTATAAAAAAATTACAAAACTCTGCACAACACATAATAAAATATTAACAAAAAAAGAGAAGGATTTCCTGATAAACATTGTACCAAAAACGAGTAATAATACGGACTACCTAAAATTCACAAATCTTTATTTAAAAGCAGCTATACAGACACAAAAATCCGAATACATTAGCATCCCAAACCCCCGTGACCTTACATTCAGACCAATAGTAGCACAACCAGCCTGTCCAACTAGCAAACCCAGTAACCTAATAGACATAATATTGCAACCATATACTAAACAAATTAAAAGCCACATCAGAGACGATATCCATTTCCTTAGCTACATATCACAAAAGGTAGATCCGGCAACGCTTATGGCAACTTTTGACATTAGTAACCAATACAGCAACATACCCCTTGAACGAGGAAAAAAAAAAGCAATCTCATTCTGGATTGAAAAACATCCAGAAATACTATCATGCGAGATTCACTATTTCATTATCGATAGTATAGACCTAATTCTAAACAATAACACCTTTGAATTTGACAATATTATATCCAAACCCTGCGATGGGAACAAAAATGGCACCAATATAGGCCACCCTAACATTAGCTTACCCAGAAGAAAACCTCTATGAACGGATAGAACACATATATGGGGCAAATATGAAAACCCAATTCACTAAATCTTCCCTAGCACATAGAATTTGTACAAAAGTTAGTGATAAACACCTCCGAAAATCCGCTTAGAAGAACTACATAAAACTCTAAAAGAACGAGGCTACCCCACAACTCAAATAAACAAAGGTTTTGACCTCGCGAAGAAAATTCCTCTAGACCAACTTAGAAATAAAAAGAAACGTAACGTCGAACAAACTCTAGCATATGTCTCAACATACAACAAAAACAATCCAGAAATATTCACAGAAATTATAAAAAATCTAGATCTACTTAGCAAGAATAATAAACTGAATAATATACTAAAAACAACCAAAATAACGCCAATCTAAAAACCTAAAACACATATTAACCTCATCTAAATTTAACCAACACACAATACAGGGATTCACAAAATGCAACAAAAAAAGATGTGGGGTTTGTGACATCATTATAAAAGGAAACTCCTACACATTTGAAAACCCCAAAGCGACATTCATAATAAATAAAAACTTAAACTGCAACTCCAAAAATGTGATTTATGTACTTAAATGCACAAAATGCAAGAAGTCATACATAGGCAGCAGCCAACGACTGAACAAGAGGGTCTCCCTTGCACAAAAGCAACATAAAATTACCAGACAACAAAAAACTTTTTGCATCACAACACACCTTCAAATGTAAACAGAGTAAATTGAATATCATGCCAATATATCAAACAGATAATTATTTTTTACCTACAAATACAAGAAAAAAAAACTTCATAAGCAAATTTAAACCGGAACTAAATAGATCATAACCCCACACACAAAAGCACACAACATGCACACAAAGTGACCAAATACAGTGAACAAATTTCTCACATGCATGCACGCACACACGCGGATGTCTGTGGGGCACGGAAAAATACACACACACACACACATATATATATATATATATATATACGCATGTTGACAAAATCAAGTCAACTACTCACGGGCATGCACACAACTTAGGAAGTACGTGTGTATGTATGTACGTATATATGTGTGTAGGTGTATGATATACTGGTTCCAAGTAACTTGCGAAGTATGTGTGTCTGTGTATGTCCTGATTTCTTGTGGTGGGGCGATGTGTTTGTGTATGTGTGTATATGAACAAATGTGTTTACTAATTCCTCGTAGTGAGACAGTGTATGTATGGAGGGGGAATATACGCACGCATATATACACGCATGCTGACAGAAACACACGAAAATGGAAACAGATCTAAGAACACACAGTGTTCAGTAAAACATTAAAAGATAAAATGCCGATAAGTAATTCATCATTTCTCTTGGACCAAACTTAATTGTTTTATACCCTTCGCGCAGAATTCTTCACTACCAATTCAAGAAAGACATTCGGATTACTAACACAAAAACGGATAATGTCTCATGTCGAGAATATTTAACATAGAAAAACATAAAGAAAAAATTAATTATTTTTTAATAATATGTGGAAATCTCCGCCTTTTACCTGAAGACGGTCGCGAGACCAGAAACTCGTGTAGTAAAATTATGGAAAATAAAGCATAATATATTTTTTTTCTAAAAAGTCCACATTTCAACCAAAAATGTTTGCGGTACCTCTCTTCTTTTTAATAGACAAACTTTTCTCTCGTTGGAACTACTATAAGCTCTTACTTATATATATATATATATATATATATATATATATATATATTATTATAACTGTAAAGAAAAGAAAACTTAGTCGATGTGTTTCATCATTTGAGGGACTCTATGAAGCTAAATACAAGAATTTTATTTTGTAACAAGTATTTATATAGAAGAGCAAAAACATTTTTTTTAAAATTTTTTAAGTGTAGGAGCTCTAATAAATATTCACTAGGTTAGCTGAAAGCTCAGGGAAACTATGAAAGGCACGAATTGACACAATTCAATGTCTAATAAACGAAAGTGAGTAAGTGATATAATTAAAGTGTTTTTATGCAAATTGTAATTTAAATTATTTTAGCTTGAAATTAATTCATGTGTTGCTTAATTTGAATAAGATGAGAATATGAATTTAACCTTTTCTTTTTCAATTTTAACATATTTGTAACCAAGCATCTTGGCTTGAAAAAGTAACAGTTTTTTTAGGAATGGAGATATTGGGAAAAAACCTTGGGAACAGATTTATATTTTGATAAGATTTAATAGCGGCACTCTCAAGAATTTTCATTGTAAGTTACTTTCGCTTTGAATAAGTATGGCATTCTTCAAAAGAAGTCGTGGCTGAATTTATTTCTATGTTTAACCAATGTATTTGATAAATTGTTGTGTATAAATTCACTTTTGTGCTCACAGGTACGTTTTTTTAAATTTCGGCAAGTTTCCCCAACGCATTGTGAGGAGCATTTCTCACAATTTATTTTATATATAAGTGCTTCAGAATTATTATTATGAGTATTTTAATTCTGACCACATTCATAATAATTTTGAATGTAGTTGTAATTATTTTGATATTTAAATTGGATAAATTGTTTTTTTTTTTTTTTATAGCGAATGTTACATAGTTTATAGCAGTATGTATCTGTTTTTATCTAGTTTATTATTGTTAATAATTTTATAAAGTCGTATATTCTGTATACCATTCTCTTGGCGTTGTGTCTACAATAACTAGGATATTGGAGACTATTGAAAGCATTTTGTATGTCTATTTAATCTTTGGCTAAGTATTGGAGGCTACAGATTCTCAGTGATTTAAATAGAATCCTATGATTATTCCAGATTTAAGCTTGTCACAGTGGTGGGAATAGAAATTGACCAGGTCATTCCTTTTGGAAACATTTTTGTAAACTTCAAACTGAAGATTGATATTATTTCTGCGCAGCATATCTAGGAAGGATAGATTATATATATATATATATATATATATATATATAATTTCTTGATATATAATATTACGAACTGATTGCATCATTGGGATATTGGAAAAATTGTTGGGACATCAAATATTAATGGAAATGTATCCATGTCCACTATTTGCTCGTGTTCAAAACAAATTTTTGTTTCGTGAAAATGTTATTGTTTTTGTGTGAAAATCAATTCTTACATATCACCAAATAAAACATAGCATAATTCTAAAAGGAAGGGAAAGTCGAAAAGGAATGTAATATAGTAATGAAAATTTGCATAGGCATTTAATGGCAAATATAAAGCTCTTAAAACCTATAAAAATAAGAGAACGAACGATACAAATAATGTTAATAAACGTAGACCCATTATACAACTACCAACTCTATCACAACTACAACTGAAAATGATTTATATAATATTAAAATAAAATTTGTTACAAATGTTTCTAAAACAATAAGAGGTTTAATACAAAATAACATAATAATAGACTAAAACTTGAAAAATTTACTATGCCTTCTATAATAATTACCACAAGCAATACGTACAAGGGACATCTAGGAATTTAAATAAAAGATTATATGAGCAGAAAATGATATTTTATAAACAACGAAATGCATTAGTCATTTATCGTAATAAATCTGTTCTTAATATCGATTTGAAAAAATGCCGCTTCAATTAAAAGAGGAAATAATTTACTGAGAAAAAATGTATAGAAAGTGCACTGATTTCCAATTCTTCTCTGATAAAGAACGTACGCCACAATTGTTATACTTTTAAACTTGAGCCTCGCTACATCTTCAGCGTTTCTCCTTGGTGCCGAAATATAACTGACGTTTACGCTTATATTCGCTCACTATATATATATATATATATATATATATATATATATTCGCTCACTATATATATATATATATATATATATATATATATATAATTACATCCATAATAATATTACTTTAGTCTGAAGTCCTTGTAGAGGAGGAAAGGCTTTACTTTGAATTTTCTTTATTTTGTCATTCAATTACACATCACATGATTTTAAATGTTAGCTTCAGTAAGATTCGTTTATAAATTAATTCACATCTCTTGCATAAATGTGCAGTATGGTTTAATTCGTTTTATCGAAGAGTGCAGTCGAACTTGAACTTCATTTGATGGTCCCCAGAATAGACATTTAGGATGAGACAATCTCACTTGTCTGACGAGAGGCGAACTGATATTCTGTGTCCTATGGGCGTCAGATAGTCAATATTTTTGCGCTCTTAGCCGTGTGCTTTCATTTGCAACATGATCTTTTTCATTCCATTATATCCTTTTTTATAATCATGATGATTACGAGGGCATAATAAGAATGACGAGACAGATGAAAAATATCAGTGATGTACAAGGGAATTCAGCTAAGGAGGCATTATAAAATATGAATGGTTGGGTAGAACATTAGATCTATCAGAGAAAGGGGATAAATGCGATGAAGCAGAAAAGCCTTTTAATGACAACGGGCTTCGCCTTCGTTTGCTAGGTTGGCTTCTTCTTAAATAGCATTAAAAAGAAAAAAGCACATGATATATAATATCAGCGATCATCACATTGTATTATACGAAGTAATAGTGAGAATAGCTAACAGAGAAATCTATTCGGAGTTAGCTAATAGCGATAATAACGAATAAGAAATCTATTCGGAGTTAGTAATAGCGAGAATAACGAATTTTCGGAGTGAGCTAATAGCGATAATAACGAATTTTCGGAGTTAGCTAATAGCAAGAATAACGAATTTTCGGAGTGAGCTAATAGCGAGAATAACGAAATTTCGGAGTTAGCTAATAGCGAGAATAAATAATTACAGAGAGATCTAGTTTAATTCCATAGCCAACAGACATTGGTTTTATTTCTACACTTTCGTTTGGCTGCTATTCTACAACATAACACACAAGCAATCGTTCATAAGAAATTCCAAGAGGATAGAATTCAGGTAGGACTCAATGTGTTTAAGCCTTTTTATTACATATATATATATATATATATATATATATATATATATCCAGGTTGGCAATGACTGGCAATGAATTATCAGTTTCATGTGCTGCCATATGATTGTGTGCAAGAAAATAAATAGTCGTGGCCAGTCACTGCCAACGCGGTTTTAAATTAATATTGAAACTGCCATTTCTGATGGCATTAAGCACTTTTATGCTGGTAGGCTACTTTTAGGAAGACACTTTCAGAGCTGCTCATTTCTTGCTGTACATATATATGTGTGTGTAATACTAGTGCTTAATACACACAGACACACATGTGTGTTTGTGTGCGTGTGTCCTGTTCTTTCTTCTGTTTATATATTCTTTTATTAATTTTCTTTTCGTTTTTATTTCACTTTCCCGTATAATTTGTATCAAAATATGTTTCCAGCACTGTATATTTATAAATGTTTAGGAAGCAATTCTGCCATAAAAATAACATTTCGTAGTGGTAAAAGTAAATACTGGTTATGCACTGGAACAGGATCGAATCAATTCTTTCTTTCTTAATAAATTGAATAAATCCTTTATGCTGTGTTTCTGATTTGCTAAAAAAAAGTTGTGAAAGATGTCCAAAAATCTCAGTTGCCACCCACCGCAATAATTGTTCTTTTTATATACTTAAATAGCATCATCAGTATTTAGTTTTAAATTTATTTTCCAGGTATCATATTTCAGTTCACTTGAAAAATATTTAAACTGGTCTTTTCGCTTACGAATAATACTGTCACAAGAACGAAGTAATGTAATAAATATTTTCAGAATATTTTTTTAAAAAGAAAAAACGCGGGAAAAATACAAAAAGTAAAAATTTAGGTAATTAATGTAGAAGTTATGTAAATTTCCAAATTTGTCTCAAGAGGTTTCAGATATTTAATGCGACTCATTAAAGATGCCCTAAAGTTAATTAAACTAGTTTAAATTTATGGCTAGTATTTGTGAATAATGAATGTTATATAAAAGCGAAAATAGCCATTATATTAAAATTATCCAATTCGAGTATGAAAATGAAGCAATTTTCACCAAATAGTAAATTTATGCACACACACACACATATATATATATATATATAATAGCTTATTTCCTTTGTTCCATTTAATCTTTATTTTTAAATAAAAACAAACTATTATGTAAATTTTTGTAACTTTGTATAATACTTATGCATTACACCCTAATCTTTATTCGGTAAAAATTTCATTGCTAATCATGCATTACTTTTTAAGTAATACACATATTTATGTCTTTGTTGTTTCCGTTCCTTATATTATTGCCGCTACTATATATATATATATATATATATATATATATATATATATATATATATATATAGTGAACATTGAAGTCAACAGTCAGAGGCGACAGGCGGTTTTTGCGGCCTGACGATTGCGTCCAGCGTGAAACAGCCTGTCACCTCTGAGTGTTGACTTCGATGTTCACCTTTATATTTATATTTACATATGCTATATCTCTAATATTGAGCACTTTATCCCATAAATATAGCACAACTTAAAACTATTTCTCTCTCTCTCTCTCTGTATATATATATATATATAAGTCAACATACAGAGGTGACTGTCCTATTGATGCAAAACGCAATCTTCAGGTCTGACGATTGCGTATAAGCATGAAACAGACTGTCGCAGCTGGGTGTTGATTTCAATGTTCACTTTTATATTTACGTACACCCTATCACTTATATTGTGCTCTGTTACCCTACCCCGAAGTAGTTTATGAAGATAATTGAAAATATTTCCTACCATCTGGCGACCTTTATATACCATACCTTAGCCATCATCAAGTGTTACACTCAAAGTTAAATATACTCTTCAATATATATATATATGTGTGTGTGTGTGTGTCAGTGAGTGTGTGTTTTAAGACATTTTTATGTTTAACATTCTTTAACAGGCCGGTAAATGCTGTTTAAGACTGTTTATTATAAACAGAGCATTTACTCAAATATTTGTATGTATATATATATATATATATATATATATATATATATATATATATATATACAAAGAATATTAACATAAAAATATCTTAAAATAATTGTCGGTCTTTGTCCATTTCATAATGTGTGATGACATTTGTTTACATTTTATACGCCATGAGCAGACATGAATGTACATGAGAGATTCATGGAAGATTGAAGTTTAAATACAGTAAATTCGACCTTGCTCACCGAACACTCCTTCGTGTGGCCAAATCGGTAAAGCACGTCAGGCTAAATGACGGTTCCGTATAGGATACAGGTTCGAATCCTGTCGGAGGACGAATATTTTCTGTGAAAATTTCTCGGTAAATGTTGTTTATTATAAACAGAGCATTTACTCAAATATTTGTCTATAAAAAAATAATGTTAAACATAAAAATGTCTTAAAATAATTGTCGGACTTTGTCCATTTCATAATATATGTGTGTGTGTGTGTGTGTGTGTGTGAAATAAATAAAATCGGAATAATTACGCATGTGTAATGACATAAGTTCTTCAAAGACAGATTGAAGAAAAAGGTAGCAAAAATGTATATTATTTCCTGGTTGCATCATTAGGAGATTATAAACTGGTTTTGATTCATTTAATCCAGGAAGAAATCATTTTGTCGTCTTAGTTTAATGTGTCAGGAAAAGATATCGAATCTGTTCAAGAGTGTCACCGAATTTCAATGTCTTTTGCAACATTTGCTGTCTCTCGAATACATGTAGAAATATAAGACCGATTTGATCCCCCCACTCTTAGCACATGTAAATGTTATCGCATCTTAATTGCTGG
Source organism: Acanthosepion pharaonis (assembly GCA_903632075.3). Taxonomy (NCBI): domain Eukaryota; kingdom Metazoa; phylum Mollusca; class Cephalopoda; order Sepiida; family Sepiidae; genus Acanthosepion; species Acanthosepion pharaonis. Next base: position 112,424 of record CAHIKZ030004450.1, on the reverse strand, counting down.
CAATGTTCTTAAGGTCAGTTTTACGCAGAAGGGACAGCGTTATCTGGAATTGCAGCTTAGAAAAAAATCAGCAACGATAGATATGTCTCAACGACGCAACGATAATAATATGGAGGAAGTTACAAGTATATATATTAAAACTGTGTTGGGTAACGACTAACACACACACACACACACACACACATGTATGTATGTATATATATATATATATATATATATATATATATATATATTATTGAACAATAAAAAAATATTAAAAAATTAAAATCTTAAGACACAGTGGGTTGTATATTAATATCCTTTCGTTTTTATTATTATTTCATTTAGATTCCTTGACTAATTTCGGTCAACATGGCCATCATCAAGAGAAAAATAATTTTTCGTTTGCTGATAGCAGTGAACTACAGAAATGTATGTCTTGATGGAGAAAATAAACTTTTGTTAGTAGTTTTCTTTTGTTTTTTTATTTTTTTAACATGAATTTTGGTCAGTCTTGTGTTGGTCAAACAGTCTCTTTTAAGTTGTTATTTAAGATAAATGCTGTGTATATATATATATATATATATATATATATATATATATATATATATATATATATATATATAGTGATTATCTAAGCTTTGGGGCACAAAGATGGAAGTATGGGGCTCCCAGCGAGAATCGAAATCCGTATTCAGTCGTAATTGCTTTCGTAAGACAAGTTAGCTAACGATTGTAGCACGCCGAAGTTTCCCCACGCCACACACGCATACACACAGATCTCTCTCTCTCTCTCATATATATCTCTATAATGAAATGGAAAAAAGTCTGACAATTATTTTGTTGAACATAAAATGTCTTTATATATATATAATATATATTATTAACAAACAATAAAATACAATAATCAATGACAACTAGTGAATCAGAGGAATGAATTATTGTTAAAATGTCGCAAAAAAAAATTAAAATTTCCATAATATAGGTTTAAATTAGGTACTATATTTCCAGAATATTCACTCCCCACTCTGACTCTTCCAATGTCAAAAGTATAACTAATTCGAATTTCTATATTCAACGTGCTATAACCTCTATATTACACTATATTAATTATAATTTATAAACTTTCTTCTACTCTGAGATCTTCCCAACCCTCTTTCCATTATTCCATTACATCCTTTTTTATATATATATATATTTGATAGTTATTTTTAAACCCCTTTTTATTCCACTTTTAATTTTAAAATAATATTTTATTCTTCATATAATGTCATAAGGTTAATATTCGGGTTTAATTTTATCAAGATTCTTCCCTTTAACACAAATACCTTCCACCCTCTCCTGAACCTTGTCTCCTGCCTTTCTTCTTACAGGAACGTTGAAATGGATAAATTCTGTCTTCGTTCTTCGCTTTTTTTTTTTAAAATTCTATTTCTGACACGAACTCATTCCACACAGAGGATAAGACAGACGACAGATATCTTCGTCTGCCGAAATAAGCTATTCTCCATATGAGGCTATTTTGTATTTTATTGTTTTTTTTTAATTATTCCGTAATATAAATATATCTGAGCTCTTTTTGTTGATCAGTTTTATTATTTTTTATTTCTAGGATCTACTTGTATCATACAACAACGGTTTTGTTAACTATATATATATATATATATATATATTGTTTATTTGAGCAGCATATACCACTTTTTATACAAGTTTCGTTGAAAACCAGGTGTGATGGTTGAGATTTATTTATATCATTTCTCAAGTGTTCGTATATATATATATATATATATATATATTTTTAGGACAAATTGCACAATTGTTTTCCAAGCGCTTTCGGCTATACTTGTAGCCGTTATAATGGAGGAATTTTATTTTACTTTTAACGGAGTATATAACTTTTTTATTTATGTATCTAGAATTATAGGAATCTTTTTTTGTTCCAAAAACAGCACGTTGTGACCGTGTTCATAGTTGATATTATTGAGTGTTAACTTTTTCTTTTTTATTAATAATGCTTCCATTATTTCTAACCTTTTTGTAAATGTGGATGATGCTATTGTATTTGTATTATCAACGAGTATGTTACAGAGAGTGTTTGGTAGGTTTACATGTATATTTAAATAGGACCTAATTGAGCTATGGTCAGAGAGATGTATCGCGAATCTTGTTAAACATATTGTAGTATATCCAATCTAAACATTTACAAATTTGGATTAGTCAGGAACACAGATCCTCGAGGGACATGTAAATTCGTATATAATATTGATTCTCTGTAGTGTAGATCTTGCAGGTGAATTATTATTTTTGACGATGATAGTAGCAGTTTAAAATTTTTTGTAATAAATAATTAATTTAATTTTCTTGTCGACTGAGTTTATATATATATATATATATATATATATATATATATATATATATATATATACACTTATTTAAAATATGGTTTTTCGCTACACAGTAATAACCATGTTTCAAAAATGAAAGCTAAAAACTTCGAATCTAATTTTTTTAAATTTAGTTCCATTTCATCCTCAAGCTAATTTTGGAGTAACTTATTTTTTAAGCTTACTGAGTTTTAAAGGCACTGAAAATTTCATAATTCACTGTTTCCAAGGAGTCAGAGAAATCTAGTCATTCAGACAATGGGTGGTAACGTGTTCATTTTTATTAACTTTTGTTCTATCAGTTATTAGGTACGTTCGAAAAAGGGGTTATGTTTAGGTAGGGTCGGGATGTATTTTTCAACGAATTCTGACATCCGTTAAATGCATGTCGTCTGATTTTTTTTTTTTTATATTGTTAAGGGCAAAAAATTCTTACGGCATTTTTTCTATTTGTATACTTAAATATTTTCTGTTTAGGTTAGAAAACGTTTTATTTAACTTCAATTTTAAAATATGTTCACTTTTAATTTTTAATAGACTATATTTCTTTTAAAACAAGTAAGTGTGCTAGAATTACTTACAGTATATAAAATTATCTTTTCGTATCAAGTATAAGTATGTATATTGCCAGGTCACATTTTTTAAAAACTTTTATTTTAAATATTATTTAAAGAAAGTTTTTCACAATGACGGCAAAAATAGCTAATTTATTTGCCAGATTCAGTAAACTTAGTAATATATAGTTTTTCATGTATGTACAAAGGACATGGGTCGTTTAATAGCCTAAATATTCTAGCTTTTCTTATTAATTTCATTTTAATGTAGGTGTTTTATTGGATTCTTTTAAATGCTAGAAGTCCTTTGAGAGAGATGTTTAGTTTAGAATGCGTTTTATTTAACTACAATTTTAAAAGATGTTTAGGTTAGAATTCGTTTTATTTAATTACAATTTTAAAATATTTTCACTCTTAATTTTAATAGACAATATTTCTATTTAAAGCAAGTAAATACAATAGAATTACTTACAGTATACAAAATTATTTTTTCATATCAAATATATGTATATTACCAGGTCGTACTTTTAAAATTTTATTTTTAAATATTATTTAAGGAAAATTTTTGTCCAGCCACTGGTTGAACGGTGGTTAAAAACTTGTAACTATTTTTATATCTATCATGACAGGCTACATACCAATTATTTGTGAATTTTGACTCAGGGGCTGAGGCAGATGGGTTAAAATTGTTCAGCAATGCAGGGATCAAAGGGTTAAGAACCCATATTTACATTCGATTTAGATCTAAGTTATCATATCGTTTTCATAACAAATATTGTTTTAAAATGTCTGACAATTATGCAACAAAGCAATAGATTATCAGTTCAGTGAAAATGTTCCTTTCCACAAAATCTTATAAATTTGAAAATCGTTCTTCGATCTAAGCAAATTACTCAAAAATATCCCTTTAACGGTAACTGAGATTGAATTGTGTACTTACTGTCAGTACGCCAGTTAGATACTGAACCGTGGTTTTAGGGTGTTCAAGAGCCGAACCGAGGATTAAACCTTTGGACCTTAATAATTGCTTTACCAGTTGTAGAGAAGAATGGCGTAATACCATTTATATCTATGAGTGAATCATTACATAGCAATTATGTGTGAATTTTGACTCAAAGAGCTGAAGCAGAAGAGTTAAACTTGTTCAGCAACGCAGGGTTCAAAGGGTCATGGAAAAGATTCAAGATTTCAAAGACAAGTTTTTCATATAAAAATTTTTGCAGAATTTTACTCAAAAAGTATTGAAGAACTATTCTGATAAGTGGCAAGATGTTAACTACCCCAAAAAATGGTGAATATATAATTGAATAAAATGAAATTGTACGGTATTCTATAAAGAGCACATTTCATGAACAAAAATGGAAATTTTTTCAAGTCAAATTATATATATATATATATATTCACATTTATATACATATTTAAATATATATATATATATATATATTCACATTTATATACATATTTAAATATATATATATATATATTCACATTTATATACATATTTAAATATATATATATATTCACAGTTATATACATATTTAAATATATATATATATATATATATATATTCACAGTTATATACATTTATATACATATTTAAATATATATATATATATATATATACATACATATATATATATGTGTGTGTGTTAAAGTGATAGATGAAGCAGATTTCATGAAAGAGAAAGTGTAATCTCTACACTTCGACAACATGTCAACGTATAGTTCAATATAGGAACATGTACCCTGAAACAATGAATCGCAGAGGAACTTCAAGTGAAGGAAAAAAAAATCATTAAATACATCGTTTATCGTTACTGATATGTCACAATATTTGAAGGAAAATAGGATGTGTCAATGAACACGTGGACGAATTAATTTCTTAACTTTTTTTTCTCAGCTAGGCAGTAGAACAACGCTACTACATTTATTGGCAACCTTGTCAACATCCAGTTAGTTTCAGACTTGTAACGAATAGCGAAACTTTTATTGAAATAACTTAGAGAAAATCTCAAAGGGAGAGCACATGTTAGCAAGAAATTAATTTAAAAATTATTCCTTTTGAGACGTCGGAAAAAATCCTTTCTGGAAACTTGAAATGGAAAGAATGAATTTAAACAAAAAACACATGGAACTTGATGGATCAATACTATTGATTTTTTGTGAATAATGAGAAAAAAACAAAAAACAAAATCAAGATATTGACATTTTAAGAAATGGCGAAGGACATTAACCACCGTTAATTGACCACAAAAGTGGATCAAAAAATATATTACTTTTTAAAAACAATTTGTTAGTTATATAATTTAAAAAGTTACTTTTAAGGCAGGATTTGATTTATGGTAATGGAAGATCTCTAATAAATCTAAATTACACGAATTTCGTATTCATTAGTTATAATCAACGAACATAAAGCTTTTCTTTAAATTTCCACAGTTTTTTTTTCTCATAACACAAAATAAATAAAGAGTATAATATAATGGTTAGAATGTTAGTCTAGCAGATCTTTACTACGTACTAGTAGTATGTTCGGTCTCCAATTGACTCATCTGACTTAGAATAATATGCAAAAAATAAGAGATGTTTAGTAAATAAACATGCAGAACGACTAATTATAAGAGAAACCAAACAAGTAAAGGTACAGGTGTATCAATGTGAAATCATCTCATGATTTAAATTGAATTTCTCTGCACGTTTACCTGAGATCAGATTTTAGAAACAGAGGAATGTAGACATGTGTAATTACAATTAGAAGAATGTGTCTAGAATGAAATGACGTTAATATTAAATTCATGAACTACAACAGAATATAATTTGTAAAGAAACGCTCGATAATTTAAATAAAATCTTAAGGATTGTTGAAACGAAACGAAAGTAACCATCTGTCCATTACTGAGGAAACTAAAAAAACATAGGAAAGATATTTTCATGGAATATAATCTATTAAAACAGAAAATCTATTTTTTGTAATCAAATGCAAATCCCAGATAAGAGATTAAAGAAAGTATCATATATTTTTTGACAGACATGCGCCAGTCAAACCGTTTTGTCGTAATGGATACGTGGATTCATTTGCTCAGCAGAATGGACATTGGAATATTTCCTCGGGTGTATGGAATTACCTATATTATAATGGATCTTGGAATGGTATCGTTTGTGCTGAGCTGAGAACGAATAAAATGTTTCTATTCGCCATTGATGTTTTCTTAACGCCTGGTTTTTATGTAAAAAAGAAATCTCTTGTTATCATCACGCGTTTTCCGCATGAAAAAGCGAGTGACATATAAGGGCTGCGATAATCTTTCGCTAACAATGCATTTATTACGCTAATGATAATAGAAATTGTCAGTCTATCTGATAGGAATTGTTAACCGGAAGAAGATGTAGAATGGACAGCTTGAAATATTTTCCTAGCAACAAAACAAGATAAGGAATGAATTTAACATGAAAACCTTCTCTTTGTATCTGAATATACAATGAATGTTTAGTTTTGACAAAGTCCCTGTGTAGATTTATCTTTATATTAAATGTGCGTATTAAACATTAATTTATTGCTTCGGTGCCGAGGCAGAGTAACGACGGTATTTTGCTGATAGCAATTAGAGTTTTTGGTTTGGGTTAGGATTCACAAGTGAGAATTATTTATCGATCATTGGTGAGTAAATCAGGTGAATTTAAGGGACATTCAGAGAATATCTAACAGATAGTTGAATGCCGAGAGGAGATAAAATCGTGAGAAAGAGAAATAAAACCTTTTTAATTCAAAGCGGTAGCCCATCATTTAGTGTTAAGTTATGTATTACGTGAAAGTGTTTCTGATAGTGCCATTAATTTAGTAAATGGAGGAAAAGAAATATAACATTTAAAAGTTCTTGGTAAATAAACGATGACAGGAATTCTCATTAGCATAATTGCAGCATAATGTTGACCTTATGGCAGACTAAGCTGAAGGGGATTAGTGATAAAAATAATAAACTTCATTTTGCCATGTCCTCATTGTAAATTGAACTTACACACAAAATAAAGACAGGAAATATAAACAACTATTTTTATTCATTTCCCTACGAATTGTGTGTCTCCAAACTCAAGAAGAAAGCGTACGTTTTTGCTAATCCAACACGTCAACCTGCCTGGCAGTACAATCTAATTTTGATTATAAGAAAGCATCATTTTACAAAACTTACATTCTAGTGCAGCTGTCGAGAAATACTCTCATCTACACGCACGCACAAACCGTTGCAGTATCTGAATCATGTACTTCATTCCCTACGGTACGAATGAGCGATGTTCCAGTTCAGATAGTAGGGGGTGCTGAAAACTTCTCGGTGTGACTTCTTTCCCCAAATCAGTATTCTGATATTTGTTCATTGAGTGTCTCTTGCGTCTTATATAGGACGAAGATTAGCAATAAAAGAGAATTTGAAAATGTCATGACGGTAAATGACTCTCAGATTAAGAGATATTCTTTATTTCAGCAGAGTCCCGGTTCTACATATTTCGACAATTTTGAGCTGGCCCAGATATGCGAACTAAGAAATAGAGATAATAAAATCAAGCAATTACACAAATTTAAATATTTAGGAAATGTTTTAACAGAGGACGTGAAATCCGCTACCGAAATCCGAAGGCGTATTTGGATAGCGAGATTTGCCTCCCTAAGGTTAAGTACATCGAATGTCGCTTTACGATATAACTCTTCTATCCTTTTTATCTATTACTAATTTTTTTTTTTCTATTTGCTATATCATTTAAACTCTATTCTATCAACCATTTACGCCAGATCGTTAGGTAAGTTAATCTTTACTTTCATCTCTCTATCATGCTTTGAATATGAACGGTGAGTGTCAAATTCTCCAAGCCCTCTTTCCTCATTATGTGTCCTAGAAATTTCAATTGTCTCATTCTGTTGCTAAGTATGTGTCCTTTTTGTTTCCATTTTCTCTAAAATTTCTTCGTTACTCATATTTTCAATCGATGTTATCTTCAACATCCTTCTGTAGAACCATATTTCTGTTGCTTCGTCTCGTCTTTATATGTGAGGCGATTTTCCAGCATTCTCTGCCGTATAGGAGGACGAATATTACGTAAGTTTTGTATTCTTTATTTCTAATGAAATTTTCCTGTTTCTTAATATGTTGCTTAGTTTTTGGAATGCAACTTTCGCTCGTTTAATGCGGCTACGGTTTCATATTTTCAGTCCTCAATTAAAACAATTCCCACATATTTAAATTATTTTACTTGCTTGATTTTGATTTCTCCAGTTCATAGTTCGTATCTGGGTCTCTCTCCTTTGTTGACAACCTTACCTTCTTAGAATTGATGCCTTGCGCCTTTCTTTTCGTCGTCTTTCACTACATGCTAGAAATGCGATTCATGTAAGGGCTAGCGGGTTCGAATGAGAAATTTGTGTGTCGATTTTGAAATCCGTTTGGGGTCGTTACATTCACTTACGTGCAAATACCTAATACGTGCAAAGTTTAATCCCTCCCTCCATATGGGTTCAATATTATGATTTTTAACAGAATTCTCAATGCAATTACACTGTGTCACCTGCATATCTTACGTTGTTAAGATTGTGGCTGCAAATAAGGACCTCTAATTCTCTCAGTATCACCTCATTTTATCAGTAAAAAGTCTGGTAAATTTATAAAAAATAAAAATAAAGTTTTTTTTTTTTTCTTCGAAAATTATCAATGTGTTTTGTATGTCTTCGAAATGACAAATGTGTCATTTTAATAAAATTGCATATAAAAATAAGCCAATAAAATCTGCCATATTCACTGTATAATCTTTTATTCTATTTAATTAAGAACGAAAATTCGTTTGGTCAAAGGAGTTGATACTGAAAATAATATTTGTTATCTAAATAAATATGTTTTTATTATCCTCCCCATAGGTCAGTTGCCCTCTGACCATACCTATCTTGGCTAAGTATAGCTGTTGAGTCCATCCCTTTTCGGGTCGAACTACAATTAATGTCTTCCAAACTGGAAGACACGCCCTCTTCACAGAAACGTAACCGTTGATTTCATTCAGTGAACCTTCCGTCCTGGCAGATGTCTTCAATCTAGGAAGCCCTCTGCGCGACAATGCCTGTACTCCTCACACTGGCTACATACATAGCTATGGAGCCCAGTCTATCCATTGTGTTTGACAGCCATTGAAACTACAAGGTTCATCCACCCTTTGGTAGGTCTTACTAGCAACCCTCCTCAGGAAAAATCCTGTTTGTGTTACCGATTCAGTCACCGATGACCTGAACATTTATCATGGTACAAGTATCAACAATAGCGTCAGATGACATAAATCATTAGCCACCTGATGTACCAATGTATATGCAAATGGAAAGTTGGGATATTTTGCGCTATAAATAAAATCCTTATTTTATTTAACTTTTTACTTAAATATTTATATATGTGTATTTACTTATGAAATGAAGAACTTATTTTATTAATTAAATTTGTTTATTTTTATTTATACATGCAAGTGTTTATTAATTTAATTTCTTTATTTCTTTGCTGAAGAGATTTTTTTATTATTTGATTCTTTAAAAGATTCTTAAATCCTACATGTTCATTAAATAAGACATTACTTTAATGGTTAATTACCTTATTTAATATTTATTTGCTAATTTAAATAATCTTTATTCATTTTATAAAAAATCAATATTATTATTGATTTTCAATCGGAAACTTATGTTTTATCTATTATCATATTTCTTTGTTTACGTTCGATATGCAACAATAATCTCATACAACAGGATTGAGGGACACAGAAGCAAAGTGATGGTCAGTTAACTACTCGTGTAAGAATTTTTATAATCATGTTTTTTTTTTACTGCGTCGTATTGTTGTTGCGTGTCTCGCTGGGACAATTCGATCATGGATAGTTATCTTGAGATTTAAAGTGGCGATTATAGAGAGAGTCTGGGTCGGCGACGCGAACTTGTTTTTAGTTCTACCTCTGCTGCCGTTAATGAAGGTGAATAAAAGACAGGGGTAAAGAGCACAGACAGAAAAATAGGAAACGACGAAGAGAAATTCAAGTCAAATCCATTAGTTGTTATAATGAAGGTGGTGAAACACACATTGCGGGTTTTATCGTTTTCTTAAACTTTTAAGATTTTAAAGATAACTCTTTGAACTTTTTCTAAATATAGAGAAATTTATTTACTGAAAAATAAGTTTGAACAAAGTAAATATAAACAATTTTTTTTCTATCCTCTGTCAACTGCAATGATGGAGAAAGCATTACCTCGCACCATCGCCAGTGAGATACGCTGCAAGAGCCACTCCGTTTCGCGAGGCTCGTCCCTTAATCTAGGCGCAATCGCGCCAATCCTCCGAAGGAACGCCATCAAACGAGGGCCAATAACCCCAGAAGTCTCCACTGCTACAGGAGCTAAAAAAAAATTCTGTCACCAAGAGAAGAATATTTAACTATTATGTTTTTTAAATCTCTGCGCCCCGGGCGACGGACCCCGGGTCAACCGCGGACCTGATCAAATTACCAGCCGAAAATGTATCCGCACAGGTCGCTTCCCAAATCAACGACTTCCCCATTTTAAAAGGGAATATGGTAATGGCATCCGTCCGCTTTCCATCGCCACAGTCGAGGACTACGGGTTCGACTTGGGAAGGGAACCCAGCTGCATTCAAACCTCTTCTGATGATGTTTATTGCTGCATGCCGTGGAAAGCGGCCGGCACTACGACGAAAGGAGAGAGGATGCAAACCAAACTCATCGATGGAAGCTCCACATCTGCATCTGTGACGCTTACATAATTTGAGTCCAAGACGGATCGCGACTCCGATCCGAGTGCACTCATCATCTTGAAGGGTACTGGTAGATGAAGAGGGCACTGCGTTGAGCCAGGCGCCTCTATTTGGTTTTGAAGCAGATAGTCGACAGGCGAGGCGATGCTGATCCAGAGAGAGCCTCAAATTATTAAAATTGGCCTGGCATTTTATTTTATCCTAGCTTTTTTTTGTTTACATTCAAGGAAAGACAAAAGGCCATGCTGCCTGAAAATGATGTGTTTGTCACCCCACCTGGCAAATCCAAGTAGTCGTAGTAGGCAGATTTTGAGAGAAAAAGAAGGGAAAACAAATCACGCCAGAGGGAGATACAACCAACAAATAAGAACGAAATAATCAGTGAGAGTTACACAGAATATATTAATAAATAAATAAATAACAAGAAAGAAATGTATAAATGTGGTTGGTTTATAAAAATATCCGTACCTGAAATGTATAATTGTACAAGTTTTTTTTTTTTCCTGGCGATAAAATATGTTCTGGTTGTATTTTGGGAGACGCTCGCGCGACGTCTTTCTACAGTGGCGACCCGACGAAAAAAAGGACAGGACCTAGTGATAAATGACCTGAGACAGAAAAAAAAGGAAGAAAGGGACTTACTGCTTCTTTTTATACGCTCCCTCGAACGATACTTATTAGTTCCGTAGTTACATAAAGCAATGTCTATTTTTCGCCCCGGAAATAGAAGTGACATGCAGATTATAATTTCTGCTAGACTCCATATGTATCAATGAGGATTTAGTAGTATGTAAATGTGTTATTTTCAAAAAGGCAGTATCGCTGTTCGTACTGAAGAGTTACCTTTTCTTGACGAGACTACATCCCTCAGAGAGAATACATATCAAAACAATATGGCGTCGCCGATGGGTTAGTTAACCACGATGGAGGATCCGGAATATATAGAAACCTGGCTTAGGTGTTTCACAGCATCGCTAAGAGTAACAGAGTTAAAGGATACCAAATTTAGTGGAGGAGAAAATGAAGTTACCAATCTCTGTCATGATCTATCCCAAAGTGTTTGAAGATTTAGCGTATGAAGAAATTGCTGCCATCATAAAAACAAACATACGATCAAAAAAATATTGGTCATATCGGAAACAATTAAATTTCTCGAAAGTCGACAGAGATCGGTCGAAACTATTATGCAATATGTACAGTGATTGAAAGAAGCGTCGATATATTGTCAGTTTGAAAGAATGGGTTCGGAACAAATGTCTATCGAAGACGAACTAAGTTTTGCTAAGACTGATTGAAGGAATATTTGACATCTCGTACAAGCACAGAATTATAGAGCGCTTTCAGACTCATATTATAAATCTTACAACAATTGGAATTGATTAAAAAATTGAATGCTTCCGAAGGCAATATGGAGACTTACAGCGCTACTAAAAGCTTACTTGTATGCCGATATTGCAATAAGGAACATGAAAAAAGCTAAGTTAACGGCCTTTAGGAAATGGTGTTTTGAGTGTAAAAAGAGGAATCGTTTCCAGACGGTATGCACATATGAGAAACGACTAGAAAAAAGTGGAAAATATAGATCCTCCAATTGAAGGACAAGTATTTGAGATAAAAGCACAAGATAAAAGTAGGGAGATGAGGTGAAGGTAAACGAGGTAACTTTACTTAAAACATGTCGATGTCATCAAAATTTTAGGATACTTTGAAGTCACGTTTGAGACAAAAATAGATTCAAGATAATACCCATCATAGGTATTGAAAACATCAAGAGCCACGGTTTTTTAGAAATTGAAGTTTTAATAGTGGATACATCGATGCTGATAAATTCCATAAAGTCTGTAGAACCGGATGTTGGATTATTAAGAGATTACTGGGCGAGTATTCAGCTTAAAGAAAGCAGTCAACCCATGTATTTTCAAGCTCGAAAAATTCCTGTTCATATACTACCCTTGGTAGTTGCTAAGCGGGACAAAATGGTGAAACAAAGAATATTAGAAAAAGTCAGCAAGGGTGATAACAATTGGGTTTCACCTATTGTGGCGATACGCAAGACTAATGGAGATTTAAGTATATGTGAATAAGGTCAACGGGAATCGCCAGATCTGTTCGGATTCATCCCCATTACTAAACATTAAAATAGCGTGCCATGAGTTTGCTGGTATGAAATACATTGCTAAAGTTGACCTTAAGTCAGCATATAATGAAACAGAAATTGATAGCAAGTTTAAAGAAGTTAACACAATGAACACCCATATTACATTAGTAAGATGTGCTCGTTTGCCGTTTGCAATAAAAATGTCAGGTCACATTTTCCCAAAAGCAATCGGAAAAGTTTTAAAAGGGATTAAGAATATAATTGTACATCAAGACGACAGTGGCATTCGTGCGCGGAGTAAACAAGAGCTTAAAAGTAAAACGGAGTAAGTTTTGAGAAAATTAAATAGCGCGGGTTTATCAATTAATCGCGATAAATGCGAGTTTAATTGTGAAAAAATTTCCTATCTAGGGTATAAAAAAAAATAACAAAGACGGTACATCACCGGGTGATAAACTCGTTAATAAGATATCAGAGGTAGCTGCATCCAGAAATAAAAAAAGAGTTAGAATTTTTTTTTAGGATTAACCAAATTCTATAACAGATATCTACATCTATATAGTGACTTGCGGAACCATTTAACGAAATAAGAATACACAGTTTTAATGGGCAAAATGACAGCGGGGGGTTGCACGCATAAGCAAACCAGTTTTTTTTTTTTTAATTTTCGAACAAGCGAAAGAATTGACGTTAACAACTGGTGCCAATGGCAATGCTATAGCCGCAATATTGTCCTAGGGGAATCACCCTGTAATGTATTTATCCAGAAAACTAACATCAGCAGAGGCGAATTATTTGAATATTGAAAAAGAGGCATTTGCTACACGGAAAGACCTAGAAATATTTTACTGGAAAGTAAATTTCTATTAAAATCTGATCATAAGCCTTTGGAATTTATATTTATTCCCAGAAGAGAGTTGCCAAAGGTCACATCTTCCAAGATATTAATATGGACGATTAAGCTCATGGCGTTCGACTTTGGCATCGTAAATATTAAAGATGCATTATTTTAAGAGGAAATATGTTGCAGAAAGTGAACGTTGTGAGGATAGAAAATTGCACTGGATAGAAACGTCTTAGATTAGGGACTAGACAGGATTCAGTGTTGAGTAGAATTATCGATAGAATAAAGAGAAATACATGGAGTAATTGCTCTATGGCTCTGAGGACTTAGAGAGTCGAGACACAAATTAATAAGGAATTATATGTAGTGGAGATATCATAGTACCTCCACAGTTTCTGAGAAAAGATGTAATTTGAGCCGTGCACGATGATATACATGGATGTATATTGGTTACGCAAATGAGATTAAAACTGCAAGCATGGTGGCCAGGCTATTCGAGAGACGTGCAAAAGTATGTTAAAAAAAACCCAACGTGTGCAGAAATAAAGAAATTTAGGCAAACTAAAATTCAATCTTGGTAAAATGAAATGGAACCGTTGATACGAGTACATAGTGACAATGCCTGCATTAAAGACTATTTCTGATATTACTCGACTCGTATTCAGGTTGACCTGAGATTATTAAAGTCGCGTCTAGAAAAGACACTACTGTGAAGCGGGTATTGAGGATAGTGCTTTCGTCAATAGACTTTCAAAACCTTGGTCTCCGATAATGCACCTGAGTTTTATAAAGAAACTTTATGTGCATGGTTAGAATATATTGGTTGCATTCCATACAAAACACCACATTACCAGGCACAGTCAAAGGGAAATGTGGAGAGAATGGTTCAAACGGTAAAAAATGGGATTAAAAACACTCTCTCCAGTTGAGTGTGATAAAGAGAGTTATTTACCCAGACTAATGCTAAGTTACAAAGCTATTCGGGATGCAGGCAGAAGACAAAGCCTATCCGCATTTCTCCTGTTAATTTCCGTCTGAAAGTTCTCCACTGCCTTAACCAGGTATTGAACTCACACTCTTTGGTCCTGTCACTGGATCTAACCAACGCCTTTATCCACTGTGCCATGTGTCCTTGACATCCATCAAACATGCCACGTGGAACTAGAACAGTCTACCCCAGTGAGCGAAATAAAGGGTTCAGTTCGAAATTCCAACCACCTGAAGAAGACCAGAGCGTACAACGGCCGAAACGTTGTGATAAATATGGCGACAAAGATGAGGACAATAGTCCGAATAATGTAACCAGATTTGACTTTGCTTAACTTTGGTGATTGTACGGGAATTAGTGTTTCAATGTGGTGTGGCCGTAAGACAACATATTCTGAAAAAAATATTGAAAAAAAAACAAAAAAAACAAAAAACAAAACATGATTTACTGCCGTAATCTAAATCTGAAGAAATAAAATTACATAAAGTTTCTTCAAAACATCGCCACACAAAAATGGTAAATCTAATTTTATACAGAAAACAATAAATCACGAAGTTCTACTGTCATGACGTCTTTCTAATTCCTATTATCATTTTGTTCTTAAATTGAGCGTGGCTCTAATTTGTTTCGTAACCTTTCCTTACATTTATCAGCCTCAGTCAGTGCAAATGGCTAGAGTTTCTATGAGGAATGCCGAACAGGAAGAAAGAGAATAAATACTTCTCCTACACATATCCGTTTCAACAGGAACCAATTTAAGTAATGAAGATCATATGGAACGACCATTCTTCTAGGTCTTTTCACATCAATGCGAGGGTTCCCCAGGACTCGATCCTTTGACATAATTTGTTTCTTATCTTCACCAACGACCTTCGCAATGTCATCAGTTCCGATCTAGACATTTATGATGATGACACAACCATTTCTTTCTGTCTGAAAGTTCCAACAACTGACAACAGCTCCTGAAAGTGATATCTAATCATTAGTTAACTAGATCAAGGAATGGCTTGTAAATGTTAAGGCCTCCAAAACGTAACTTCTATATATTTCACATCAGAGAGAGAGAGACATTTTGCCATCGGCCAGAATGGCCAATGCTAATTTCCAGGAGATAAACTTTCTTAGTATCACATTTTCTGGTACCATGAAGTGGATGGATTGTATTGGATCAGTCACGAGGTCTGCTGAAAAGAAAGTCGTTTCAATGTATCGTGCCAGACAATTTTTCTCTTCACTATCCATCTTACACATTTATAAAACTACCATTCCTTTTGACATATCTGGTTTGGTGTTCCTATTTTATATTTCTAAATTCTCGACAAAATCTGAAGAAGGCTCTGTAATGTTATTGGTCCTGACCTTATGACTCGAGTTCAATCACTTTCACACTGCCGTGACGTAGCTTTGTCCTACCCTTTCTATAAATATGCGCATGACAATTGTTCTAATGAGCTCTCCTCATTGTACATCGAAAACACGTATTTAAGCTTCGTATTAGATTTTCAAAAAATCTCATCGTTTTATAGTCGCAGATGTAACCGTAAATTCGATTCTAATAGTTTCTTTTCTCGCACTTCTCCTTTATGGAACTCTATTCCAGTTTCTTGTTTCCCTGTCAAATAAAATCTTCAATCCTGATCTTTTATTATCCTTTCTGCTCACAAATGTCTCCTTCTCAGCCAGTAACTCCATGAACGAAAGATAATAAACTGTATTTTCAATACCAAAATTTAGAGGCAAATCACCTCTTCTAGCATAAAAGCCATAATTAAGAAATCAAAGATTATAATAGTAAATATAGTTCAAGCAATTATATATATATATATATATATATATATATATATATATATATATATATATATATATCTAACGAATTGTGATTCATACAAGTTTGTTTATGTTTTTACATTTGCACGATTATCAAAGTCTCATTGTTAACAATGTGACCATATGCAAGTATTGGTTTTGTGTGTTTAATTTTATTTTATTGAAAATATCGCCTCTACTAAAACCTGCCTGTCTGGTACACAGGTTTTCAGTATATTTGAATCTATCAAATTAACTTGGTAAATATTAGTCTACAACACACACATATACATATATATATATATATATATACACACATGTGTATGTAAATTCCTTATAATAAAACAGTATATATATATATATATACATATATATATATATAGAATATACGTATGCGTACGCAGGATGATAAAAATACAAAAAAATGGAAATAGATCTAAGAAACAAGAGTCATTAAAAGATAACAATATAGATACCTTTCTCGGACGAGTCTTAATTGTTTTATTGCCCTTCACGCAAAATTCTTTCACTGCCAGTTCAAGAAAGACATTTGGGTCATTAACACAAAAAATATCGAGAATATTTAACATCGAAAAACAAAATTTAATTCCTTTTAATAATATGTGGAACTATCCGATGAAGGTCGCGACACCGGAATGATGTGTAGCAAAATTATTCGAAAATAAAGCATAATATATTTTTTTAAAAAATCCACATTACAATCAAAAACGTTTGCGGTTTCTCTCTTCTTTTTATTATACACGTTTTTCTCACTTTAAACTACTATATCCTCTTCACTTTATATATATATATATATATATATATATATATATATATATATATATATATATATAGTCTGAGAAATGGAGAATGAGGACTAGATAACTACTACACTGGTTATTTAGAAATATCCTTAACCTTTTTATAACGAGAAAATATTAGAGACAATGATGACTTACTGTTATTTTAGAGATGTTTCTGCCGCATAATGTATTGTTAGGCATAAGTTGAATTGAGGATCGAATTCATTTCATAATTTATAATCTTGCAAAGTATAGGGATATTATTCTGCAACAACCACTAAAATATGTATCATTGCTTCCTTCCTTTGAGTCATGTGATTTTTGACGTCATATTTACGTCTGCTGTAGTTGTCTTTCCGAATAAGTTGGCTTTGCAGCCGGAAGACTTTTCACATTTGATTTGTCAATGTTAACAATATTACTTAAAAACCGATTAATACGATGGTCATTCCGAAATTAAAACCTAATTTATGAAAGGAAGAGGCTATAAAATAGACAAGTATGTTAAGTATGCTTATTCTACTGGTATCCGTAAAATAGACCCCCAGGCTATTTTGCCGATAAAATAGACCCCCAGGCTATTTTGCCGGTAAATATTTTTTTATTATTATGAAGGCAGGTAATGTTAAAAAATAACAACACACAGAAGTTTATTTATTTTCACCATCAATTGTTGAGATAATTTAAATTTTTCTCGTTATCAATTGTCAAAACACAAATTAAAATCATTTATCATCAATTATTAAAAGAAATATTGAAGTATTTGAATATTTTAAGTAATTCAGGCTCGTTTCATAATATAATATTTGCTCTGTTTTGTTCTTGTCTCTGCAAATCCTGAACTTGCCATTTGGCATGGTTCTCTTAAATACACTTCAGCTGCACCCACAAGAATCCATGTTGTTCAAATCTTGCCTTCACAGATCACACACAACCACTCCGATGATGATCTCAAATATAATATATTCTAAGTTCTAAAACACTATTTATATTTACTGGCAAAATATCCCTGCTGTCTATTTTATCGGGAAATGCAAAATTCGTTAAAATAATATATAAATATATTGTTATTGGTTTGTTTTTAGATTTAATATATTTTCCTTGTTAATTGTTAAGACACATTTTTCCTATTATCAGTTGTTAAAATTATTTATTCATCATCAATTATTATTATAATAAATATAAGTCTTTTGAATATTTAAACACTTCAGGTATAGCAGTTTCTTCAAATCTAAAACTTGCCCTAGTGAATGTTTCTTTTGCCAATAGACTTCCGGAACAACCCCTGAAGACAACTGTCACGTTGTACTTACACAGATCACACAATCACTCCACTGACGATTTCAAATATAATATATTCTTATTTCTAAAACACTATTTATATCTACTGGCAAAATATCCCTGCTGTCTATTTTATAGGTACCCGCAAAATCGACTATTCGTTTATTGTAATAGTCCAAAGCGAATGTTGATGGCATGAAAGTCGACTTTGAATTCATTTTTTCTGTATCTTGTTACAGATAGCGACAATCTCCTGAAATGGTGGCAGATGTGATCGTAGGTGCAAAGAAGAGGTGGGTTAATTAATTACGTTAGAAAAAAATGCTAACAGATATTCATCGACTTTTCTAAACATTTACGGAAAGCAAACAGTGGATGGGAACATAGTAAGGTAGAAAGTAGTGTAATTTCAGCAAAGTATATGGCTGTATAGTCTATAGTGTAGAAAACTAGTATTTTTGAAGACAACATTTTCTTTAGTCAAAAGCGTTATTTTGCTCACTGTTTCTGTTTTAGTTTCGGCCCAAGTGAACAGGAGGCATTATTTCGTGATGTCCTTCATAGTCATTTAATGTTAAAACAAGACTCAAATCGCAGACAAAAAGGTCATATGTACTCTTATAAACGCACCTATTTTCGTACACGGATTTGTTGTTGTTTATCGCCTTCAGGCCTGAATAGGAACGGATAGTCAATGGGCAAAAAGATAAACGAGGAATATTCCCAGCTGGACGTGATAAGTGAAACACTAACACTTTATATAGGATACTGACAGCTCAGATACCTGCCTGACTCTGACGGAGGTTACCCAATAAAATAAATTAATTAGAATGATTTTATCATCAATATATCATTGAGGAGTCACACTAGGGAGAAGAGAGATAGTGGGAAATGCTCCGTTGAGAAAAAACATGTTCAATTAAAGACATTTATCTGTAAACGATTTTGTTTTGGCTTTCTTCGGATTGTTAGCCTGAACAAAATATAGTAATTTTATGCAATAATCTGCATATTTAATTCGAGGAAATGCATATAAGTCTTATTATTAATGTATAACTAAGCATTAATAATTATTTTATTGTCTAAAATAAGTCATTAATATTTATTTAAGATCGGAAATTTAAAACTTGAAAAGATAATTATTGCTGATAGTAAAATATCATCCATCTGTCGAGGAAAACTGCTCATCTTTCTATCTAAATAAATAAACGACAAATTCTGTTTATCCGTCCGTGTGTCGGAAAACCTCTAATAAGGGCCACACTTGCTCTACATAGACCTAACTTTTTTGAAGCAGGATTATCCGAGGTTTAAAAATTTGCCCTTCATTTGGTCCTTGAACATCTATCATTGGGATTGTGTCCGGATGAGGCGAGAACAGTTTAAGTTCTAAATTTTAAAATCACTGAATAAAAAATTAGTTATTTAAAAAGTTTTTAAGTTGTGAATTTAATTTTTTCTTTAAAATCAGTTTTAAAATATCTCCAAAACATTTTAAATTAAGGAAATCAATTTTATTTCTTCAAAATGCCAAGGAATCAGATTTAAAGAGAGAGGTTTCGTAACATGAAATCTAGTAGAATTTGGAATTATTTTTACTTGAATTGGAATTTCGGCCCAAATCATCCGGAACTGGACTTATCGCCCGAATTAGAAATGAAATGAAAAATTTCAAAGTTTTTTTTTCAAAATTATTAAATTCATTTTAACCGAGACCAAATATCCCTTTTTGGGATGATCTCTATTTTAATTTGTAGTAATTCTGATTAAATACAGCATTATTGTCACATTTGGGAATACATTATTTTGGTTAAATATACAAACATTGCAGTCATATTATACTGGTTGTGATGACAGAATATCCTCGTTCAATGAATATCAGGATTAATGTCAAAGAAAATAAATTCCGTCATAGACATCTTTGACAAAAGTCAATAATATCAATTGATGAACTTTCTGCTTGATAAGTCGTTTTGATCAATGATCGCGGTATTTAACAGATTTTTTTTCTCTGGTCAATATGACTGTCGAGTAAGTTCGATGTTATCTTGGCTTTGTGTTACATTAGTGAATAACTTCTTTTCTTTGGTTAAATATATATAGAAATAAAGTTAACAAGAACAAATTGGTCAGAACTCTAAACTTATAAACCGTGAAGGAAAATACTGACAGACATGCTCTAAATATTTGATATTAAAATGGTTCCAGACACATTTGCATATGGAATATATGAGTTTTATTATTATTCAATTCAAAACTTAATAAAATTGGCAGTAGTCTACCAAAGTTGTTAACGTTTTCTGGATATACATATATGATAAATATAACGTGTAAATTAGTTTATATAAATTATTAGTGTTATATATAAATATGGAACTTAGATTTAAATAAATGTAATTTGCCGACTGTAATTACGGACACGGTTATATTTTCTTTTAATTTATCAGACAATTGAAAAGCAAAAAGAGCTTCCGGTCTGGTATTTTTAAATGGTAAAATTAAACATTGTTCCGACTAGGAAACATGTCTTACATTCAGTGAACGAACCGAAAAGCTTGCGTTACAGTTGGTTGTAATTTATATAATTTTTCTTTGATGTCAGTAATTACAGGTTGCGATGGGTAAATTGTCGCTATTTATTCCTCGCAAAGATTTCAAAATTTCATTTTAATAATTATAAATAAAAGAAAAATAATTTTATGAATAACGATGATGACATGAAAAAATTAATTGTAAATTTTGCATACGTTTTGTTTATAACATTTTATAATCTTTTTGAAATACTGAAGTCAAACTTCAACAGGGATATTTTACCAAATCTAGAGATGTCGATTGGCATTACATCTGAATAGTTGGTGATTATAGATATCCGGGAAACAAGTAATAGGAAGGGAGTTCTACAGACGGGAGCTTCGAGACATGAAGCTATTGGAGTAGAAGAGACGGCTACATTTAATCGTTTCGACAGTGAAACGGTGGGACTGAGATGCCAGCCTAGTAGAACGCTTGAATTCATGCAGTTTGTGAACTAGTGAAAGTAGCTCATCGGAGCATTTACCGTGAAATTATTTGTGGAAATGTCAGAGGGAGGCGACGGCACGTCTATGAGAGAGAGACTGTAAGCGATATTGTATATCTGTCTCTGGATCTTGTCGAGGACCTTAAGGCGAAAAGCGGTGGCACCAGACCATATATGGCAGCAGTATTCCATGTAAGGGTGAATGGTTGATTTATAAATTTGAAAGATGAGCCTCGCACGTATCTGTGCTTTTCATCAATTGTGTGCCCATTAATTTGACACTGGCGATATATAAAACTGTCGCAGTTATTATAATCGCAGTGTAGAAAACGTTCCTTTTAACCTAGTCTTAAGAGTTTTGTCCTTCTTGATACACAAGTGGGTATTTAACCATTATCTTCTAATCCTTTCTAATCTCAAGTCACATGCAGGTTGTGATGCTAGTCGGTCTAGGTTGAATCATCGAAAAGTCAACAGAAAATGAATAAATCGAGGATATCATGTGACCCCTATAAACTCTCCATTTTTAGAGTGAGTAAAAACTGTTCCCTCAGACATTTCTCATTAAATAACGATGAGCTAACTATAAAACCATTCTCGTCGTCATCCTTGTCTAAGATTTATCTATGTTTGCACGGAGCTAGGCAAGCTTATGGTTTGTAAAAACTACACTATAATAATTGAACAGCGTAAGAACTTTACGTCAATTCACTCACGGTTGATTTCGCTAGAACATCATCATTCAACATCCATATAGGTGTGTTCATTTATAAAGTATTGAAATGGCTTCACATCCTGGGTTTTAATAGTCAGTCACTTTTTCATGCAATATATGTCCCGTTCAATGACGGCATTATAACCCCCCCCACTAAAAGCGGAACGTAGCATTTTAGAGAAAGTCACTGCTGGACCTCTTCGTCCATTTATTTAAACTCAATGAAGCGAAAGGCCTTCAGCTTTATGGTAGCATGGAGGACACAAGATCTGACCACTGGAGCAGCGATTTTATTTTCAAAACTGAAATCAAAATAAAAGAAAATGAGAACTAAATATAAAATCAAAGTACCAAAATGACGCTTTACAAAATTGGTGGAAAATATTTTCACTATTTTGAATTAAGTCAGCGTAAAAACCCCAAAAATGAAAAGATAAAACCTGAAATAATTCTGATGTAAATAAACCGAGAAAAAGAAGCAAAATCCCGGCCTAACATTTAAATAAAAAATAAAAGATAAACAAAACGAAAATATCAAAAACAGGTCAGAATAATCCTATTTCTTCTCAAAAGATAAATTTAAAAACGAAATCCAACAGAAAAAACAACTTCTTCAGAAAGGCCCAAAAAACGTTGCCAAAAAAAGCTAAAACCAACAAAGTTGACCTAAGTCCGTTGAGAAAAAAATAATTAAAAAATAACTTACTTGTACAACGAGTTCTGCTGAAAACAAGAAAACCTAAAGCGCACACACACACACACACACACACACACACACACACACACATTTCAAAGCATAATAGGAAAAAGTCGAAAAGCAGGTCATGAAAACGACTAAAATAAACATTTTATTTAACTTCCCAAATCAATAAAAAAATCAGACAAAAATTCTAACACTAGTTTTGGGGAACATTTTATATTTTCTTGCAAGTTGTTAACTATAATTTGTAATTAGTCCTTTGCATATGACCTAACGTCAATAACAGACCCCACTTCAAAGGCAAATTCCACAGAATTGGTATATAAAATCTTATTCTCCATAATCTAAAGGAACCACCAACTTACAAATCATTTCAACTAACGGTGTATATATAGTTACAGTTATTAATATCGATTACTTTTAATTTCAGAGATATCGATCATTATAAAGATACATCCTGGAACGAGAAACCAGATATTGCAAGTAAATATTTGAAAATGGTGGTGTTTCCAATAGCATAAGAAACAACAGATGGAGATTATCAAGAAAAAGTGGCTAAAGGCATGAAATCAATCAAACTACGACACTTAAGTAAATATCAAAAAGCGAAACGTGTTATTCTGTCAAATTTTCAAACCTTTCTAAACCAAAGGTATACTTGCCTTGTTATATAAATACATATAACAAATGCTACATTGCCTTGATAAACTCCCTTAGAGATGAAACGCAACAGATAAATGTCATGGTCCAAAATCCCTCGCACCAGTTGTAATCCAAGGTTAGAACAAAATCGAAAATCATAGTAGAATAATCTTAGATATATTACAACAGAAATATAGTATCAAGAAGTTGAAGGTGTTAGTAATGACTGTCCGTCTGGTTTAGAGTGAACTAAATTGTTATTGATTTGTTACACCGTCATTGTATTTAATATTCCATATACGAGGAATATATGTGGCACGAGGCCGAGATTATATATATTTTCCGATTACGTAGGCTTGGCCAATATCCTTTGAACCCGCCTGGACGGGGTCAGGGCCCTATCTACCCCCGGACGAACAACACGAACACAAAGTTTCGTCAAAGATTCCTCTGCCAAAGCAGAGAGTTCAACAGACATGAACTGGTGTTCGTTGGTTCATTCATTCGGTATTTAGCCCCCCCCCCCACGAGGGTTGCATGTGGCACAAGGCCGAGTTTAACGTGGGTTTCCCGAGCCCGTAGACTCGGCCAAAAATATACCCTTTGAACACGCCTAGACGGATTCAGGGCCTGTCTACCTCCCCGGACGAAACCTTGCCCTTCCGGGTTCCTCTCTGCCAAAGCAGAGAGTTCAAGAGTTATGAACTGGTGCTGGTTACACCATTCATTCATTATACCTCTCGAGAGGCGCAGTATTTATAGTGTCAAGAAGAGTCCATTATCGTTATAGGTAAGTTCCTATAACACTAACTAAAGAAAAATATATGAAAATCCATTTTCTACTTTTCTGAATGTATCACTTATGAAATCTTTTAGTGATGGATACCAATGAAAATATGTAGGGATTACATCTAGTGAGTAATGGGTTTGTGAAAGAACCTACAATGCTCACGATCTTACTTTTTCTTGGGGTTGTTTTGTAGAATTTTCCCTTTCATAACAATGCTGAAGTATAACACGTTTTCTTTTTTCCAAATACACTCTCGATGCAACACTTCGTTTACCCGATCAAATAAAGGCCTGTAGTAGCGGTCAGGATCCTTCCATGTTCCAATAGATCGTAATGAACGACACCTTTCATATTCCGGCAACTTTAAAGTAACGATATTTGTGGTTGAAATCCTGGTTTAGGTGTTTCTCATTTTGTGTTAGTCACTGTCTTTTTCACATAGTTTTGATATGTACAACACATTTTTCATCACCTGTAAAAATGTGAGGCGAAAATGAACGTTTGGCATTTGCTGCTGAAAAAAAAAACTGCTGTTATTTGGGGAATCCCGTGTTCTGAAGTCCAGTGAAAAAACTCATGAGGAACAAAAATTTCCTCCATGCAAATTTTCCCAATTAAATGTTGAAAGATAATATAAACGACACACTCTCATACTTCATAGCGGTTAAATACGTAATTAATTACCGAGTACGCTAATATAAGTAATGGAGAATTTCATCACAGAAAGAAGAAAATACTTGTGGCAACATAAATGTGGTTCTACAAGATGCTGTTGAGCATGCTATGGACCGAACATGTGAGCAATAAGGAAGTTTTGGAGAAATTGGAAATAAAAAGAATACTTATATTAAGCACTTTGAAATTTCTGGGTAAGAGGTAAGGGCTATATTGAAGGCAAGTGAGGCAGATGGTTAGCAGCACGTGACCCTCCCTGAAGAGCTTTTGTATAAATGGTTGGCCGAACATGGATGAGGAGAAATAATAAAAAAAGACAAAGTTTTCTAAGATCAAAAATGGCAGGAAATTGTGGAAGCTATGATCGACTACATCCCAAAGAGACATAGTACAGAAAAGAAGAAGAATACCAATTTTACTGTGAAAACAAAGTTTGGTATCGAGTAGATAGAAGTATCTATACATTAAACGGTACACTGAATCTGTTTCACCCTGGGCGATAAATTCTGAAAATACTAAGGAACATGATAGAAATTGAAGTATATAAAATTTTTAAGCGATTTGCAGCTGATGGTGGTAGGATGGAAAGACCAAAGGTCATAGATTAATTTGGATTATTCTTCATAGATCGTACGACCAGAAGAAATAATATTTGTCATTAGATGTTATGTACCGTTAGGTTAATGAAAACAAGCGGTATTTTAACATTTCTACAGCGTTGTGGAATCTGTGGACCACAATGATATAAACTGGGATTAAGAAGATATGGTAGGTGAAAACATGTGTATGAAATAGACGCATAAACCGTTTGGTCATTTCCACAGACCTTTAATTTGAAAATTGACAAGTTTGAACAGAATCAAATAAAGGGTATAAAGGTTTCCCTCAAAATGGATTCTTTTATTCGTTTCCTCGAGCGGTAATGTTCTTATTTCCTGCTATACAAGACACACTTTTCGTTCAAGATTACGCTGACTCTTCTACCGTTCTGATTAGGTATGAGTAGGCTTTGGTAGAGAGATGTTACCTGTATTGGATGAGTATGTAAACACCACTGCTTCATATGGTAAACACTACTAGATGATATCTTAATAATTTGGTAACCTCTAAATAAAATATGATTTTAAATGAGTGAATAGTTATTATGAGTTGCAAAATATTACACATAGCATAGTTATGTGTTATTCATCATACCCGCTTAAGCGATTATATACATCTTTCGATACATGAATTACGAGGCAGATTATTTCCCGCAGTTTGTTGCCATTTCAAGGTTATAGAACCCGGTCTGTCTTGTTATTTACCCATAACAGTGGGTAGAAGAATAGGATTCCTACCTTTCCCAAGGGTATTATCATGTAAGTGAATGTAATGGATTCGATTCGTATTCGGTTTTCCGATTCCTCAATCCGAGCCGCTATCCATTACTCCTCATGGCTTAATTATACACTGAATATTGAAACTAAAATCTATAAGATTAAGGTAATGTGTGTACCATGCAAGCGAGGAATATTCCCAATGTCTATTCCCCCTTTACAGGCATTATTATATCCATGATATAGTAACACCTTATACACGGACGGAATGGCTGACAGAAAGGAATGACAAACATGCATTATTCTCAAAGAAATATTTTATACAAATATATACATACGTGTCATTAATTATCCCACAACAACCAGTGTGAAAGAGGCGAAAAGAAAAAAGTAAAAGGGCAGGTCTGTGGTGTCCACTATGTTTTTGGAGCATCCCATGTAGTTTTGTGTGCATTTCTTACCGGTGTGAGCTTGCCACTTTGTCTTCCTAGCAGTTAACATAGTAACTGGTGTGGGGAAGAGCTTGTCTTGACTTTAGGGATGCTATCAAAAACTTGCCTTCGTTCAATCTATGAACTGACGTCACGTACCGTTTGCCATGTGAACCCAGTGACTTCCTCCCATCCAAAAGGGGATAATCGCCTTTTGCATTCTTATATTATCATCTTGATGTTGTAATTATGTGACGGCAACTGACATAACTCTTCAGCCATAAGTTGTATATTTGAAAACATAGAAAAATTTCAATCCATTTGTGAAACATTAGCAGATACATTGCTTACTGTATTTACGGTAACAATCACTTAATAGTGGTATGTTAGAAATAGAAAATACTGCATCTCATAAATGCAATAACTATTATTGTACTATTGGTTGATATTGTCAAATTTTATCGTACATTGGTTGATTCTTCTAATTCACTTAAGTATATTGTATGCTCGGCTATATCGTTAAATTTCAATTTATCTAAGTCACGTGTCCAACATTAATAAACAAAGTAACATAATTCAAATATGTTTATAAACAATACTCAAGTTAGGATACTTAATGACTGAGTGATGTATAAGCTTGTATCGCTTCAACAATATAATTTATGTGCTACACTAGAAATGCAAAGTAAGAGAGACAAATTAATTTAATAATGAATGCAAATCAATCGGGTAATGAAAAGGTTAATTACATTTCTTGTTTAAGTCGGTTAGTAAGAAAACATTATAAATTTGGATCAAAACTACACTGAAAATAGGAATACGAATTTCCTCGATATGTTTGAGCTTTTATTATTTTTTTCTAGATGTTTATTATCAAAATGTTCATCGTAATATGGCCGACGAAGTTATATAAACTCTGAACCATCATTGAACGTGGCTGTTTGTCTTTGAGTGTCTGTTGTTAATTTTTATTTCTTTTGCGCTTCATACGCAAACATTACTTCTTAAACTTTGCCATCTCTATTGAAAAAAAATATTTGAACATTTCCTTGCCTTCATTACACTTTTTACGTAAGGCGTATATGAAAAGCGTACAAACCACGACATCGTGACAAAACAGAAAAAATATGGATGCAGCTGGGTCACGATATTTAGTCACTTTCACACAATTTAAACGAACGTAAAAGGCATTTAATCTGGCCGAGAATGTATGACTTTTTTGCATTTTCTAACCTAGACGGGTCATAATCGTTGGATTGTGATTCGCTAGATAGACAAAAAAGATCACAAAGAATTCAAAGAATTTTAGTGAAACGAGATATCCTTTTCTATATATATCTTAGAATAAGAACAATCTGCCCTAGTGGATTGAATAAAAATCTGATTCCTAGAGACATATGAATGTAGCTGTAATGTACAGCCGGCAAACAGTTGTGGCAAAGATGAGGACAATATGAAAATAATAATTTCTCATCTCTAAAAAAAGTAGACGAAATATAGTCTGTTTGATAAGCATTTCTATATATAAAAAAATAATGATATAAACTTGGATTATTGTTGGAGAGTTTACAAAAAGTTTAGAAGAATAGAACATCTATGGAAGAATTAGAAACAATCAAACAGCAGCTTCTTTAAATTTTGGCCAAAAAGCGTACGAAGTTTCTGGAATATTGATGAGACTTTCTCTCGCTTGATCTCTAGTGTATGCCATCAGAAAATATACTATTGATGTAAAACCTTAGTGAGCTCAGAAATATTTTTCTACAGTATTAATAAGTGAAATCTTTGAACAATCGTAAAAATAATTTTCTTCTTTGCAGACCAAGGTAGCAGCAACCCACCTCGAATATTTGTTACTCTTCTGTATTTGGTGAACGAGGAGTGGAGAGAAAAAAATCCGTATTGAACATGGCAAGCCTTGAATGAGCCAACGGGCGAAACCATCAAGAATCAGCAAAATGACCAGAGGCTTAATTAAGAACATATAGCAGGTGAAAACTATGTGAATGAAATGGACGCATAAATCGTTTGGCCATTTCCACAGACCTTTAATTTGAAAATTGACAAGTTTGAACGGAATCAAATAAAGGGTATAAAGGTTTCCCTCAAAATGGATTCTTTTATTCGTTTCCTCGAGCGGTAATGTTCTTATTTCCTGCTAATACAAGACGCACTTTTCGTTCAAAATTACGCTGACTCTTCTACCGTTTAAGTTTAGCAATAATAATAATAATAATAAAACGCGAACAAATACAAATGTCAATGTTTACAAAGAAAAACTCATGCCGGACTGGTCGTCACCCGGGTTAACAAGGGCCGCGACCCTCAAAGAGAAAGCAGTCTTCGCTCGACAGATCTGTCACTAGAACAAACTCTTCCACAACAATGAGACACCTGGTCACCAAAACAGAATTAACTCTCACACTGGACCTGATGACTTAATGTCAAATCAATTAAGAAAAAGAAAGCGAACGAAATGGAATCGCGAAAAGTATAAACAAGTCAGGGATTTTTTTGTTACTGAACGCAAAAATCCACAAAAGATGATCACGGATCAGACATACCAAATATTGAGAGATATGGTAGGAACTAAAAGAAGATATTATCACGACCGAAATATGCTGGCCAATATCCACCGGGACATCATGTAAAATAAAAGACTCTCTAATACAGAAATAGATAAGATAAAAACAAAGTATAAGACAAAGTAAAATTAATCATAAAACAAAAACATAAACTAGACAAGCGTGAAAATAGATAATATGACAAAGGATGATATATTAACTAAAATAAATCAAATACGAAATAATGATCTCTCAGGAAGTAAGACAGAAAATAAAATCTATATATGACATAAACAATTGGACTGATACAGATTATGTCACTGTTGAAGATGAATCAAACATTAGAAGAACTATCCCTGTAAACAAGAGAGTTGAAATCATTGAAGCAAAAAATCACATCCTTCAAATAATCAGCAAAGTAGCTCTCACACAAATATCAGAAAGAGACAGGCTTCTAAGAATTCATATGACAAGCCAAGTAAACATACTGTGCAAACATATAACGCTGCACTTGAAACATTGTTAACGGACAGACATCAGGAAAACATTACTGAAGTAAATAATGTCATATATGCAAAGGTCTTTGCAACTTCTGAAAAAAAAACTTAATGTCAAAATAACTATAAGATTGAATAATAGACAAAAAGAGTTCAAATAGAAAGCAAAATTAAAACGGTAAATTGAGGAAATCAGATGTAAATTATCGATACTAGATGAGATTTCCAGAAATTTAAATGTTTCAACAAGGAAAAGTGTAATCAACGAAAATATAAAATTAAAGCAGGAAATGAAATTCTACCAATCAAGAAAATGATTAAATAGAAACTGCAATTAAAGGCTCAGAGAACAAGACGTACGAAAAACGTTGTAGGTTCTATTGACAAACTAAAATATTCCAAACGGATATCAAGTAATTTTACAAGGAAATTGGAAAAGCAGTTATAGAAGTCAAAAAAAGTCACCATCTACTGAAGAAAATGAATGATAAACTTGTGCAAGAAGGGGAAAAATTAAACAATATTGTTGGGGCGAACCCACCTTCTCATCCGAATGGACTGATCTCTCTACTACTAATAGGACAGTTCTATAGAGTTCTGAGAAGATCAGGTGACCTACCGGAAGATACAGTTGGACTTTATACTCTTTCTGATTGTTACTGACTAACCTGCGTTCGTTTGACTACTAATCTCTCTGTTGTAAATACCTCTTCAGATATACCAGTATTTCTCTCTACCTATGTGTTTGTCCTTATTTCAATACACGCACGCGGAAACACTCAACATCTCAAATATTAATGTTAGGCAGACAGTAACAAAATCGCCAAAATGGCAAGGTACGCAACTTTTGGCTCTATGATTTGAAATCAATCTATAAAACTTCTTGCACAAAATTTACCAAAGTTAATTAGTAGCCCCAATAAAATTCCAGAATGGATCATTGAATGGATTACATCTCCTACTTGAAACAGATGATGTAAAAAAAAAAAAAAAAAGTTAATAACTTGACGGTTCACCACATATAAATTGATCGCGCCTGTCCGGACGAACTGTACTTACTCCACCTTTCGCATGAAATAAAAAGTAATAACTATGGATACAAATTAACAAAAAAAAGTGTTTAAGAACCTATTCTACATGGATAATATATGGGAAAGAGTGGTTTCTGTCCCACCAATAAAATATGATTGTTACCTCAATTGATTAAATTCTGGCAAGTGATTAAAAAGAAGCTCTTTCAGTAACTCCGTATATATATATATATATATAATATATATATATATATATATATATATATATATATATATATAATGGAGAGTGAGAGGTGGATATTGAAGCCAACAAGCAAGGGCGACAGTCTGTTTATGCTGAACTCAATCGTCAGGTCATGTGCCTGACAAGTGCATTTAGCATGAAACAGTGACGCCTCTGGGCTTTGACTTCAATGTCCACTTTTATATTAAAAAACTATATATATATAAATAGAATATAGTTTTTCATAGACACACACACACACACACACATATATATATATATATAATAGAACAGAATATAGTTTTTCAGGTGTATATATATATATATATATATATAATAGTATAGAATATAGTTTTCAGATATATATATATATATAATAGAATATATAGTTTTCAGGTATATATATATATATATATATATAATAGAATAAAATATAGTTTTCAGGTAGAGATATATATATATATATATATAATAGAATAAGTTATAGTTTTCAGGTATATATATACATATACATATATATGTATTCTATAGAATTTAGTTTTTTCAGGTATATATATATATATAGAATATAATTTAGTTTTAGGTATATATATATATATATAGAATAGAATTTAGTTTTCAGGTATATATATATATATATATATAGAATAGAATTTAGTTTTCAGGTATATATATATATATATATAGAAAAAATTTAGTTTTCAGGTATATATATATATATATATATATAATAGAATAGAATTTAGTTTTCAGGTATATATATATATATATATAATAGAATTTAGTTTTCAGGTGTATATATATATATATATATATATATATATATATATATGATGGATATCAGAATTCTTTATCTATAATTTTTACGAAAAAATACCGTCGTTATTAATGATTAACTTTTTTTGAATACTTCAAAATAATCATTATAATAATCATTCAAATAATAATTCATTATAAGTACATGATTACGCATCTTTCTATCCACGTGTCTGTTTGTAAGACAGACTGCTAGATATATAGACAGACATTGTAATAGATACTATATATAGCAGGATAGAGGGATAGATTTTATCTATATGCATATGAGACGCAGCTGGTTGCCTTTAGGTTCTTTCTTGAATTCGTGGATAGAATTCTAAAGATTCATCCGAAGAGAAATTAATTCCATCAACGAGGAGATATGTGGATGACTTGCACACTTCAAATCAGTAGATCTTTGAAAGGAAACCGACGCTAGAGAAGATGTCTACTGAGAAACCTTCCAGGAATGGATATGATGAAATATATTCGCCTAAGCTTAGGAAGATTG
>CAHIKZ030004450.1:0-72500 GCA_903632075.3 Acanthosepion pharaonis | reverse complement strand
CATGTTGTCAATCACTTATTCATGTATTTGCAATAACATTGAAGTTACGGGTCATAAACATAAAGATAAAAACATGTAATTTCCATTGAACAATTACGGTAAATCTGTATTTAATGCGCTGGTGATGCCAGCCTTGGATAGAGCGATTGATATTACCTTTTCTCAATATATGGACCTGAGCTAAACTTATTTCTACGTCATGTAAACCCTATAT
The DNA here is from genome assembly GCA_903632075.3 of Acanthosepion pharaonis. Classification (NCBI taxonomy): domain Eukaryota; kingdom Metazoa; phylum Mollusca; class Cephalopoda; order Sepiida; family Sepiidae; genus Acanthosepion; species Acanthosepion pharaonis. Next base: position 72,286 of record CAHIKZ030004450.1, on the reverse strand, counting down.
GATGCTTCATTGTCAAGAATGCGCTCCGGGGAAAGGGAGTGGATATGTGCTGATTTCACAGCCCCTTGACAGTGACATTTGATCGGCGGTTGCTGTTCTTGACATCGTAAATTGAAGTAAGGAACCCAATGTAACTTGTCAATTTGGGTGTCAGTTTTGATTTACGGGAGAAAAAAGAATTTCTCTCAATGTATTCCGGGCACCGGCTTCCTGGCTTTCCTTTGTCTTGTTCAGATAAGAACAGCAAATCGCTCGGGTGAATTTCGTCTTCTTCGCAAGCCGATCAAATAACGAACCGTTTGAATATAATCTTATTTCAAAAGACAACCTTTCTGTTTTGATTGTAAAACCTATAAACTATTATAGGGATATGAAAGACGTGCGCCTCAATTCAGAATAAAAAGCTTAAATATTGGTATTTATTTATTTTAATATATATATATATATATATATATATATATATATATATATATATATATATATATATATATATATATATATATTAAGCATTCACTCCAAGCAAGGCGGGAAGCCACTAGGACGCAAGGGGTTACAGAAAGTTTAGAGCAAGATCAGATAGAAGTGATAGAAGAAAGAATGAGGGTATTGGATAGATCAAGGCAACTGGAGATGTCGATTGACATTACATTTGAATAGCTGGAGATTATAGCTCACAGGGAAACAGGAATAGGGAAGGGAGTTCCACAGACGAGAGGTGCGAGACATGAAGTTATTAGAGTAGAAGAGACGGCTACATTTAGGAGTTTCGACAGTGAAGGGGTGAGAGCGGTATGCCAGCCTCGTAGGGCGCTTGAACTCATGAAGTCTGGGAACCAGCGAATGCAGCTGCTCGGAACAATTTCCATGAAAGTATTTGTAGAACAGACAGAGGGAGGCGACGGCGCGTCTGTGAGAAAGTGATTGTAGACGAGACGCCAGAATAGGGCCAACTACATTACATATCCGCCTCTGGAGCCTATCAAGAACCCCGAGGCAAACAGAAGGGGCGCCAGACCATATATGGCAGCAATACTCCATGGAAAGGCGAATTGTGGATTTGTATAGCTGGAGGATCGACTCAGGGGAGAAAAACTTCCTAGCTCGGCTCAGGGAGCCAACTTTCCTCGCAGTGGACGAGGCAATTGACTCGATGTATTTATTCCATCTCAGGTCAGCAGTCAACGTGAGACCGAGAAGCCGCAGAGATTTGCTCTCGAGAAGTTGAGCGTCAGACATTTTAATGGAGGGAAGGGAAGGCTCTCTGTGGTGATTAATTGAGAGCAGTTTTGTCTTCGAAGCGTTGAAGTTGACCAGCCAATTCATGCCCCAGTTCGCAATCGATTGGATGTCCTTTTCGAGACGCATGGTAAGGTGAGTTTTGTCAGCGAGACTAGATTTGTTTTTGAGGCAGGAATAAATTGTGGTGTCATCCGCGTAGATGCCTACTTGGGAAGTTACGGCGGCGGGTGGTCATTTATGTAGATAAGGAACGGAGTGGGGTCTAGGATGGTGCCTTGAGGAACACCTGCGTTCGTGGGATAGGAACTGGAGGAGAATCCGTTGAGAACGACCTTCAATTCACGGTTTGACAGGAATGATCGTATTAGGCTATATAATCGACCCGTAATGCCATAACTCTGGAGTTTGCGAAGAAGGTCGGTATGCCAAACCCTATCAAATGCTTTGGAGATGTCTAGTGCAACGGCTCGGGCTTCCCCGTTATTTTGAAGAGCTCGGTCGACTGTTTCAGTGATGGCCGTAAGCACATCGGCTGTAGATCGGGCAAAGCGGAAACCATATTGCTTGTCTGAGAGCAGATTATGGGATGTGAGGTGGTTAACCACCCCGGTATTGATTAGGGCTTCGAAGATTTTCGGCAAAATCTTCGAAGCCCTAATCAATAGGAGAGGGAAGACTGATAGGACGGTAGTTGGAAGGGTCAGAGGGGTCGCCTGAGTTCTTGAAGACAGGAACGATCGAAGAGGACTTCCAGCAGTCAGGAAAACAAGATTCCTTGAGGTAGTAGCTGTATAGTTTAGAAAGGGCGGGCGCCAGTTCAGGCGCGCATTTCTTCAAGACAATGGCTGGTATCCCGTCTCCACCACTAGCCTTGTTGGGGTCTAAATTGGAGATAATATTTATTGTTTATACGTTATTTTATAGATACAAATCTTTAAGTAAATGCTATATCTATAATAAACAGTATTAACAATATTTACCGGCCTTAATGTCCGAGAAATCTTAAAAGAAATATGTATCCTCTGAGAGGAATCGAACCTTTATCCTATAGGGAACCGTCATAATATATGACCTCATTTCTTTAAGAAGATACAAGCATTAGAGAGAAATCATGGGAAATTTACAGTTTAAAAACAGTAATTTAATCTTGCTAAACAAACGCTTCCTCTGTAACTAAATGTTATAACACGTCAGGCTATATGATATTTCTATTTAGGATACAGGATCGATGTCTGTCGGAGAATACAGATTTTCTTTGAGTTTTCGCGGACATTCAAACCGGTAAATTTTGTTAAGACTTTATTATAAATGGAGCATTTACTTAATGATTTGTATCTATAATCATAACGTATAAACAAAATATATATTAAAATAATTGTCGGACTTAGATTTATGTATGTACCAAGTTTGGTCAAAATCTGTTGAATTAATCTCGAGTGAAAAGGTATTAGACAGACACACAGACATCCTCTGTTTTATATGTATAAACAAAAATTACCAACTTAATTCTGAATATGTAAATTTATTAGCGGTTAATTGAGAGGGTGAAAGAAATCTAGGGAAAAATATGGAAACATCACAGAAGATGTCAAAACTCCAGCGGAAAAGTTCAAGGGAATATGTCAAGTAAAATAAAACGTACAATGATGGAAAATACATAGAAAAAGAACGGATCAAGAGTTTGGGAAACAAAAATTAATCGAAATCAGTGGAATTAAATCGGAAGTACATAAAGAAAATCGAAAGAAAAAAGAATTCAATCACTTAATGAGGAAACCAAAATCAGGCTCCAGAAAAGAAATCATGATCGAGATACGATTAGATGAAAATGATATTCTGCATTGGCCAAAGCAACAATGATCTGGAATTTTTGCCTGATGCCGTTCCAGTGAAGAATAAAAATAATTACATGAGAAAAACCGTAAAGTATATCTATCTATAATATTGGGTTGCATATCAGGTACATACTTGCTCCAGGAAGATGGTAACCACTTACTGAATAGTCAATGTCCAGGTATAGATTGATATCGTAGGCACCTTTCTTATTACATCGATAGAAAATATGTCTGAAACAAAAATTGTGATGATAATGTATTTGATACTGAACAAAGTTTTTTCTTTAAGGAAATACATATCATCTCAGTGACATTGCCACTAAACAAACCAGGTCTTTACAGTGGGAAATCTTCTAAAATGGTCCAGGTTTCCGACCTAAAATCTTAAAAAGTACAGTGTATGTGTGTGTATTTGTGCGTGTTTGAGTCCAAGCAGATCCGCCGCTCCACTGGTCCGATTTCAATGCTTCATAGCTCATACAATGGCCCTAGAAAAGTTAGGCACAGGGAAAGATTTTCGTTAAGTCCAGATTCAGGGTTGCCAGATTATTAAAATATATATACTAATATATTATACTAGCCATTATCGTTGCTTTCATGGTTCAAGGGTAATTTTCCTTTTGTATCCAAAATTGTAGTGCATGTTTTATTATAAGCAAGCTTAAATCTGCTCCATCGGGCGGCATTTAAGCTATCTCAAGTGGAAGACTCTTGGTTCGGATATCATCTAGGAAGGAGTAGATGCGATAGTCATCAATAAACTACGGAACTCAAAACTGATCACTGCATTTAAGTATTCATTTAATGTTTAAACTTACCCTTTAAAGGTTCAACGATAATTCTTCTGCTGTCACTCAATTTAAAGATGATTCGATGTACGTAGATCCTTATTTTCCGTACAAACAAGTAGTTTTATTTCAACAGTGACAGAACAGGGGACAATTTGTAAGATAAAATTAATATAGTGTAAACATGGGAAAATAGAAATTAGAATTAGTCATACATTCAACATTAGAAGATTTAGACAAACATAATTAATTAAAACCTATATTATGGAATCGATATAAATAAATGCAAAATTGAGACTCAATTCTTCCCAAAATTATGAGATTAAAAAGCTCCAGCTCTACTTTATATTAATTTGGTATTTGATCGACCTCCACACGAATTAATTGTCCTTAATTACTGTTCTTTTATTCGAGGAATTGTTTGATTTTCATATCAAATGTTTAGGAATATCGTGTTATATAGTCCAGGAAATTGATTGAAATTTCCATTTTATTTGGCCTTCAAGAATTTGGCATCTATTTGTAAAACCAAACTTAACTATAACAAGACAATTTATGAACATGTTCATTTAAAATTTTTGTTTCAAATATTTTAAGTAGTGAACATAATTTTCGAAGCGATGGCGAGCGGGCAAAACCTTCTAGTCTAATATGAAATATTATTTTAGAATATTGGTACCAGCTTGATGGCGGATTATTTTTTCTTTACCAAATGCCATGTCCCAATAAATACATGACACCATATGTCACAGACGAGGACCAAAAATTACGATTTGTTAATTTCTTTGGTGGCTGATAGAAATGTTAAGTTTGCAGGTGCAAATTGTACAACTAAGTGATCGTAAACTAATTTAGATCATTTAAAAAGTAAAACCAGAGGATACATCCAGAATATTTCAAAAAAAAGTATACAATACGATTCTCATAGACATGTCATGTGATGTTAAAAAATTTATAGAAAACAATTTTAGCACCAGACAACACCTAGAATGGATGAGAAATTAAAAATACTTTAGTAAATAACCAAAAATAAAATTTAAAATGAACTTATATATACTTTAGAAATTATTTGCAAAAAACAGATATCGTTTATCATACTGCTGAGGTCAGAGGTTATTTCACTACATCAAAATAAATGCGGGGGCCCCACAGGACTCTACCAGGTTGTTTCTGATCTCCATCAAAGACCTTCCTGCCCATGTCATAGTTCTCAACTCAGTATTTACGCTGATGGGACGACTATTTACTCCTGTATTAAGAGCAAGCCCGACAAGTCTGATAATGTAAAACCAGCTACTGATCTGGAAAGTGACCTATAGGTATGACTTGTCAATTTAAACGCTTCCAAAACTAAAGTACTACCTTTCAGTTATCACTTTCTGTCTTCCATCAGAATGGCTGATGCTAACCTCCAAGAGAAAATCTCGTTTCGCTTCCATGGTCCCATACTTTCCATTGACTTCAAATGGAATGATTATATTGGATCAAAGGCCAAGTCTGCTTCGAGTAAAACTGGTTTATTCTGTCGTGCCAGATATTTTACTCACCAAAATCCACCTTCTACAATGCTTCCCTGAATTGCTGTCATATCTGGTCTGGTGATTCTGCTGTATATCTAGAGATCCTTGACAAAATTCAAAGAAGTTTCTCTTATATCATTGTTCTTCACCTGGCACCTCAAATTCATCATGCCCCAATGTAGCTTCCCTGTGACCTTTCTATAATTATTTTTGTGGCAATTGTCCTAATCCTCTTTCTTCCTTGTTACCATGACAATCTTCGAGTGTACCACTAGATTGGCGAATCGTTATCATCATTTTACTGTTGAAAAAAGTTGATGTAACTGTAAGATCTATTCTAATAATTTCTTTTCAAGCACTTCTTGCTTCTAGAAATCTCTTCATGTTTCTTGCTCATTTGTAACAGACGATCTTTAAAAATTTAAATGCCACCTTAGTCGGCATCTTCTTTCTTTCTGAATTATATTCTTTTATTTTCTTTTTTCTTCAATAACTTCTCATTTTCTTTCACTATCTGTAAGTCCTTGCGTTTTAGTGGCATTATCGCCTTGCTTGGGGTGAAATGATTTAAAAAAAAATAAAAATGAAGATAGTTCGCAACCAGTTTTGTAAATATCTGGGAAATTAATCGAATATATTTTCTCAATAAATAAGGAAGCGCTAAGATATTGAAGGGATTCGATTTTGGAAATCGGGTATTCGGCCCTCGATACCACTATGCGTGCTAGATTGCTTTAAGCCTATGAACCTAAAGTTGACTTTTAGCCTCTTTTGGGGTTAAGTTGTCGTATGGTAATGCTGCACAGAATCTAAGCCTTTCAGCTCTTGAAACAACAATGAAGAAAGAACTCTCTCTCTCTCACACGCAAGAAAAGAAATCAAAAAAAGGAAATACAAAGAGATTTAAGAATGAGAAATAGAAGAAAAAGAAGAGAAAAATTAGGAAAGAAAACGAAGAATTAAAAAAAGAAAGGAAATGAAAAACATGTTCTTTCCAGGTAGAAAGTAAATAAGTACAGAGCGAAGTGAAAACACCTTAATGAATATTCTCTGTCTCTTGTGTATTCCGGAATGATTGCTGCTGATTAGAGTACTTATTTATCAACACGCCTACCTACACTGTTTCAATCTTTTGTCCCCATCGTCGCTAATGAAGTTCCAAGATAAAGACCATCAATGATATTTGAAGGACACTCAATGCAAAATAATTCCGTGTAGGCATCAAAAAACAACAAAGATAACGATACTCATCAGCACGATCTCCCAATTTTTGTTATCATTTTTAACATTAAATATCATTTATTTTTATTTTATTAGCCCTCCACTGATTCAATCGTCGGTGGTACCTGAAAGCAGGAAAAAAACCTCATGATCCTTTCAGTTGACTTTCAGGTAGCCTGGCGGCGCACATCTCCTCTCCAAGTTCATGAATAACAGCCGAAGACCATGGAATATGGTGTGGATCATCTTCGGTCCGAACTGCTGTATTGAATTCAACGTTGTTCTTCTCCTACATCGATTGCCATCCAATACTATAATACCCAGACTATCCTATTATTTTCCCATAGCTGAGGGAGAAGAGATAAATTCTTTCTTTTCCCAAGGGTAATAGCATGTAAGTGAATGTAAGGAACTGGACTAGAACTCGACCTTACCATCTAATACTCCACCGTGATTCCTTTATTTAAATTTAAATAAATAATTTATTATTTTCAGGGTGAAGGGGGGAATAAGTTTACTTATTCTTGTGAAGAAACATTCGATATGAAATTGTTGTTTGTTTCACGGCATATCAACTCCTTATGGGTCATTCAATACCGAAATTAAATTTTTTGGGAGCTTTGAAATAATAAGAATATAATATATTATTCTGCTTTCGCAATTGACTACATGGTAGATGATACTCAGCTTTTGTGAAGATACATGTTTATGTGGACATAATTACTAGGAGGCTGTGATATGCGTTTTATATTGTAGTCTTGTGGATATTATATTTTGGAATGAATTTTGATTTCTTTAAGATAATGTAGGATATTATATGACTTATAATGATGAAAGAATTTTCATGATGTTTGTTTGGATGATTGTGTTTAGCAGCATATCAACCTCCACGGGTTATTCAATGCCAAAATATAAATAATTTGAATAGTTGTATGCATTCAACTACAGATAAAGTGTATTGCTAGTCTTGTTCCTTTAAACATGTAATTTTGCTAATTTTGTCGTTTTTATATAAATGTATTTCTGATATTTTTAATATAAAAATATATTTTTTTATACTTTCATAGCGTTTAAATTGGTGTTCCACAATTTTTACACAGTTATGAGACTAACAGGTGCTACCACCTGGGTCAATTAAGTAGAGGATCTACGCTGCTCAAAACCTTCAATTTCTCGATCAGAGTCCTTGCTGCAGAATGTAGTTTATCGTCAGACCCAGGACATCGATATGAAATACAGAACTCACTCTTTTTTTCCTTCATATAGAGGTATATTAGATTAGGTAAAAAAACAATATCTACTCTTCATTTTGTAACAATTTCCACATATTTGTCTGTTCATTTGCTTTTGTAATATTTTTTCTAAATTGTAAAGGAAGTTTATGGATACCCTATATATATATATATATATATATATATATATATAGACATGCCAAAAGATATAGGATAGCATTATAAAAAAGTACCGTGTATATCTAGTCTTATATTAGCTGTGTTGATTAGCTGTTGCTCGAACTGTTGGGACATATCACATGACCCTCGATCAATGGCGTCATATTCGTACCGGGAATACCAGATGGATAGTTGGATACCCCCATCGTGACAGCGCAGTAGCCGATCACGTGTCCTTAGTAACCTGATTAAAATTATGTGCAGTAGCAGAAGCGAAACACAGACACACATTAACATTAATTACCTGAGCTGCCAAACTCATATCTAGCAACTTATTTCAGAGTGGTCTATGTGGGTAGGGTGACATCCCAAAACATCAGGGTTCTGAATTGTCTGATTCCAAAAATAATTTAAATGTATGACATTTATGCATTCAGGAATATTTACCAAAGTAGGTGATGGATTGCGTGATCAAAGGTTTGGCACTTATGTTTGCTAATATGAGAAAATTAAACTAAGTAAGGTCGCGAATCATGTGACCAAATATGAACATCAAGTGCTGATGTGGATTTACTCTGTGTAATCAAAGAGATGCAGGCGAAAGAATATACTTGACAAAGTCTCTTAGTTTTAACATTTGTTTCTATTTACTATGTTACTTTATTAGTTCCTTTCGGCCAGAGTGTAAGTGTTTGTGTGTGTGTGTACACGCACACGGTTTTTTTATCATTCAGCCTCAACCAAAACGCGAGTCCTGCATTCTCGTCTACAAAGTACGAGAGACCCCCTACCCACTTACCGCCGAGGTGGGTGTCTATATATATATATATATATATATATATATATATATATATATATATATATATATATATATTTCTGTCATATTTGTCGTTGCCGTTCTTGTAAGCCAGGTGCAGCTGTGAGGTTACCTGATTTTGCAGTCGGCGACCGGGGGGGGATACCGCAGATTACCCCGCACCTGGCGCCCTTGATAGCCTGACGTGATGTTTAATGCAAATTCTATTCTGACATGACACATTCATGTCCTTTCACTGATTTAAGGCAAACAAATAATCGCCCGTCTCCGATCCACAAGCTTTGAATTGAAATACTCTCCAATAATTCGCTTCATTTTTTTTTTTTTCACCATTTTAAAATTACGAATAGTGCGACGATTTTCGACTCATGAACAAAGAACTTCGTATTTTTAATACTGACACAAGATTGCCTGTGTATATTTCTGTTAAACTATGGAAATGTCAGACGTCGAAAATTGATAGAGTATTTAAACTTTTGAGATTTAATAAGCATAAGGCTGTTAAAGATTCACTGTCCATTTAAAACAAAATGTTTACTCAAACTGATGTAAAAAAATGCTGTCTATATTTGTCCCTTTCAAATATTAAAAAAATCTGTCAGTTACACCAACAGAAGTGTCTTCAAGTTATCTGTGTGAATTTAAACTATTCGTATGTCACTGATATCTCTGGTGATGTAGAACATGTTTATGCGTGCAGGATAGGCCAAATTATATAGACGTAGACAGCTGATTGCATTAATCTGTATGTAGGAAGTTTTTTTTTTTTTTAAATTGTCATAAACAACAGCAATAAGAAAAAGTAAAAACCATGATAAAATATTAATAGTCTTGCAATTAATTCAGCTTACAGAACAAATAATGAACACATTGAAATATCACGTGATTAAATCAATTCACTCTGACTGGGCAGTGATGATATCGGAAGTCATAATTGTCTATGACATTTCCACTTCATTTACACAGCGCTTTTAAATCAGTTTAGGTTAAAGGATACTTTCAGACATTTGTATTATTTCATATTGTAGAGCGCCCTAAACGACGCATCACTTGTGCTAAGAATCGGTGAATGCCATTCTTAGCTGAAGTGTCAAATGTAATAAACATTGGAGTGTCTGATGTCAGAAGATAGAAAATTCAAACGTATCTTAAAGTCATGGACAATCTCTGTAAGTTTTGCAGTTGAATGGACTTTATTCTGCGTATTCAAAAACTCGAATCTTTGACAGCAAGATTATTTTTACAGCAAGATTATTTTTACAGCAAGATTATTTTTACAGCAAGATTATTTTCACAAAATAAAAGAGCAGAATGTTGATTTTACAGAAACTACTTGATTTATTTAAACATTTTCTTCCACATATCAAAATCTGTACAAACATGAATTAAATTTCATGATGGAAACTTTGAATTACTCTCTGAAAAAAGAAAAATGAAAATTGTTTTTTGTTTTTTTAAAGAAATCTGAATAGACATAGGAATAAAACCCAGATTTATAAATGCACGGATACTATAACAAGCATCGCCATCATAGCTTCTGATCTTAACTGATTGTACGTTGGCGTTTGGGTCTCGTACTTTTTTTATCAATAAAGATAGGCGAGAATAAATATTCCGCTCATTACCACAGGTTTGCCTATTGGTTGCCTGATTTGAATCATTTGGGAATATATCTTATTGGTTGGAGTCCTGTTTATGATTGCTGAGTAGCGAGTGTTTTTATTTTTAATTTTGAAAAATGAAGTAGCCAATGCGAGATACAAGGGAACACATTCCAGTCAGAGATCGTCTCAAGAGACAGGTTTACTCGATCTGAAGATATTTCTAACTGAGCTTCCCCTGCTTGTGTATGCACTGATTTTATCAACGACTATCACCGTATCGTGCCAAATTGGTTGTTTAATAATTGGAATATTTGCATCAACACGGACGATACGGAAAATCCCTTTGCCCTTATATTTGGCTTATTGGTTTTTATTATTATGTCTGTTTAGATTGGATTATTTCATAGGGCAAATACATTTTCATTAAATGTCACAGAATTTCAAAGTGTGTTCCCACAGAATTTTGACTGTTATTAGTTGTACTTGCTAACAACTATGTCGCAGTTCAATATTTTGTTTATGGCTTGGAAGGTTTCCGCTGATGCTAAGCGAATGCAGCCTGACAGTATTAGATCAATACTTTCTGGAACTAAGTGGCAATAGCGGGGTGGTTGACATAATTTAAAAAAAAAAATGTTATACTGATAGTTTCTAATTGTTAAAATTTGATGTTTTGGGGTGCAGCTCTAAATCCTGTTGTCTATGATTTCACGCTAACTGTGGAAAGCCAATGTTGGTTCTTAATTATATCAACTTCATTAGTACTTATCCTTTGTGGATATTTTCCATGAAGTGCCTTCTTTTTTTATTTCTGCATTTGATTTCAACACTTTGGCCTCCTTTGTGGGCTGTTTTGTCTATTAACGTCGCTTAAATCCATTTCAGATATATATTTTGCAGCTTCATTGGAATCAAGGTAACTAGATTTGGTAATTTCGCATTTAAATACCAGTTTTAGAATCTAATTATATGTGTATTGCAAGTTATGAAATGGAAGTGTCGGCATTTCAAAGATATTTCTAATTGTTAATAGGTTTTGTTGTCACACAATTTGAAGTGTTTTATGCCTTACCTGTATTATCTCTTCTTTCTTTTCAGATGAAGTCTCTATATCATGTCCGAAATTTTCACTATTCTGTTCATGTCGGTTCAAAATTCTCGTTACATTCCCGCCAATTTTTCTCTGCTCATGGTCAGATAACTACTTCTACCGTTTGATCTTTCTAAACGGATCAGAATCACTTCACTCTTCACTGAACTCCTACAGCCCCCCCCCATTCTGCTTCTTTAATACGTTCCAGATTTCTCTCATTCACATTCTTTATCTGGTTCACACCTGGCGTAAAATTTCTTGCCAGCTTTTGCCCGTGCAGCTTTTTCGCTAACTATTTATCATAGCCCATCTCGATTACCCCAGCCCAGTTGCTCATTGATTGTTACCCATTAATCCTGAGTGGGGGTGGGGAGTCAGACAACTTAACTTTTCGCCTAGGCAATACAGCACGACCTTGATCCGTTACATTTCTAATGTGTCTCTTCATAATTATGTTGGTAAATATGAGATTTTTTTTTTCCTTCTCTAGTGCCTCTTAAGTAACACCATCATCAGTTAAGGCTTATCATTATTCCAACACGAGATGGATAGTCAGCCAAGTCTCAAAAGAGGCATTCTTCTCTCGGGGAGATTTTATCGAAGAGTGTGGGTCTCTCAATCTCAGCGGAATAACAACGCGCCTAAACACCAACCTTGGTATTTTTACATCGCCGCATTTTATTATTATTATTATTATTATTATTATTATTATTATTATTATTATACGTTATGTTTCCTGCTTTTTATCCTGTAGGGCCGCGTCCAAACTATTGTCCCCTAGCTGCTATCAATTAAATGAACAGTCTTATTTAGAGCCTGTCTTACTATATGGGATGTTCCTAGTAGGCTGATCTTCTGGGCAACTTGTATGTTGATGTTACCTGGGACACTTTTAGTAAAATTGCCCATTTCTTTTCTCACGAAGCCCAGTGGTCCGATTTCTATTGGTACACTCTCAGGCATCATTCCCCTCATCCTGTTAATCTCCATCTCCAAGTCCTTGTATTTGGACAATTTCTCGATAATCTTCAGGGAAGTGTTTCTCTCAGATGACACTTTTATGTCAATATTCATATACTTCATCAATTTCTTGTCTTTTATGAGAATATCCGGTCTGTTGGCTTTTATTTCCCTGTCAGTTTGAATTGGTATGTCCCAGATGATAGTTACATTATTATTTTGTGTAACTGTGTCATGTTGCTGTTCATACTATCTCTCAGTGGTTTAGATTTTGTGCTTCTTGCTTATCTTCCAGTGCACATATGTCACTACCTTGTCGTGTCGGTGGGTATATTCATTTTTTGCTAGTTCCGAACACCCAGAGATAATATGGTCGGCAGTTTCATCATATTTTCCAAATATCCTACAGTTTAGTTTAGTTCCATCCTTGATTATGTGAAAGTGATAGGATCTAGTTGCGAGGCTTTGGTCCTTAGCTACAATAATTAGGCCTTCTGTCTCAGCTTTCAACCCTGTGCTCCACAGCAACTGATGTATTTTCTGATAAGCCACATCTGCTTCTGTTGAGGGGTCCTCCGCTTTTTACACAAATGGACTCACCCAGTATATACATATACTACTGCTAGGTGAAGACCCAAGGGACGAGAGCAACAGAGGGTGAAGGTAACAGACAGACAGAAAGAACGTAGCCATCAAGAGTCACCGTAAGCGAGAACGTAGACTCAGTAAGAAGTCATACAGCGATACTTCAATGCAAAAGACTGTATAGATATATTGCTACTAACCCGAATTCCTGGAACTACTAACCTGCATTACCAGTTTGTATTATTACGTTAACACATTATTTTGCTATATTCTTGGCTTTTGTTATTTATTGGTACCGGATTTCATCCCGGAATCCATAACAGCTTCTTTCATTCTTTTTAGGTATTTGCCATGTAACGACTTGTCCTTCCATTTTTTTTTGTAATTTCATTCGGCCAAATTGTTTTACCTTCTCTTTTATTCGTTTGGTGTAGATGATATTCGCTTCGTTTTTGTTAGTAGGTTTTCTGTTACATTAAGCTGTTTCTTGTAGAATGTAGCTTCTTTGTTGACGAAGTATATTTTGTGTTTTATTATTTGTAGGAGAGAATCATTTGTTTTTGTGAGTTATACTCCCAATCCGATTGTTTCAGTTTTTATAGTTAGTTTAAGTTTGATTACACCTCGGCATTTTAAAGCTTTTGGTTCGTAAAGTCAATCAACATCTAATTCCGGGCGGTTCATACTAATTTGGGTAAGCATTTTTCTGGTCTTGGCGTCCAACTTTTAATGTCATTCATCTTCCATTTAATAATGTTGGAACTGTTTTGTTACTACGGGTATAGCTAAGGTATTGATATCTTCCATTTTATTGACCCCATTGACTTCACTTTCTAGTATCAATCGTACTTTCCTATAATATTCTTTTCGGATATTTTTCTTCATAATTGAATATTGTGTTCCGTCTCCTGAATTAATTCCTAAGTATTTGGGCGTAACATCGTTGTCTAGTTCCTTAGTCTTGTTGTTGATATGAACGTCTGAATTTGCAATTTTCGTTAGTTCACCGCTTTTGAAGGTGGCTTTGGCACATTTGTCGATTCCCAATTCCATCCCAATATCTTCATTGAACGTTTTTATATCATTATTATTATTGGTGGTGCTGGTGGTGTTTTTGTATCTTCCTCATGTAGTATTTGTTGGCTTACATCGGAATCCAAACCACAACATTTCTCGTAAATGTCCCAAGTTTTTCAAGTTATTTTTAGTATAGTAAATCTTATAGTAAAACTTTTTCTCTAAACTTTTTAGTTTTTTTAGAGATAGTCTTAACTATTTGATAGACTTTGGTATCACGTTGACTTCATCTTCCCTTGTCAAGTCACGATATTTTTCAGTAGAAGTATTCACTTGTTCATATGAATGTCTAATGTCAGAACGACCACATTCACTATATGAAACATTATATTCTCCTTTAAAGGAACTGGATAAAATCATCTGTTCTGTATTAGGTCATACGCTGAACTTTCATGAGGTCTTTGACCTTTGCCTACCACTTTCTACTTGCACAGTTCACAATGAATTAACTGCCACGCTGAGTTAGGACACTTGTATTCATTTTGGAATCATCTGCAGCTGTTGTTTCATTTTCATTTTCAAACATTTGCCTTTCGTTTTAATCTTATTGTATGACAGAACTGCTCTCTTTCCTTTTCCCATATTATTTATCTACCAGCTTGCTACATACAGTGGTTATGATTTTGTTTCTTTATTATCGTTCTGTTCAAAGAAATAGCGCTAACAGTTTGCCAATATTTGATTCGAGGGAGTCTCTTCCGTCTTATTTGCCCACTGTTGAAATGATTAGGGATTCCGTTTATTTTTTTCCAGGTGTACACTGCTTAAACGTATCTATGATGTTCCATTCACGACATTTTCTCATATGCCCCCTGATCTATTATTATTAATATTGAGTGAGGAGCATTATGCCAGCGCCCTCTATGCAGAATTTGCTGCTTACTTTCAGAAAGTATTGATTACTTACTCTAAGCGCTTGGCCCCAGCAGAAGCCTCTCAAGCCATGAAAAAATATGCCAATATATTCACTGGAAAATAATGAACTGCGACATAGATATAGGCAAGTACAACCTACCACAGGGAGAAATTGTGGGAACACAAATTGAAATACTGTGACATTTAATGAAAATATATTTGCTCTATGGAATAATCCACTCTAAACAAACAGAACAATAAAAGCCAATAAGCTAAGCCGAATATAAGTGCAAAGGGATTTGCCGAAGAAAAGAATTCATGCCGTCCATACTGATGCAAATATTCCTGTTAAATAACTCAACAAACTAAGTAAACATAAAGATACAGGGTAATTGAAAAGTAACTCCGTGTTTTATATATGATGAACTCTCCTGTGTAACTACATTTTTACAAGACAGGAGAGTCCGTCATACGTAATGTAGAAAATTACTTTTAAATCGGTCTGTTGAATTGGAAATTCAAAAGATGTGACATCTCGAAACTCAGATAATTCCAATTGTTATTGGTGCACTAGAAACTATACGAAACGTCTGAAAGAATTATATATCCATTATTTCTCTCAATCTACCTGGTGAACCAAGTTTGGCTTCTCATGTAAACGGATTTCACATTGTAACTGTACATAAATATAATCTGTGAATACACATATATATATCCAGCTAATTGTACCAACAATCAAGAAACCATCACTTGTACCATCAATTCGAAACCAAAACTTAAATACTTAATTAAGCTTAAAATTTGAAGTTCAGATCTATTTTCAAGTCATACTGAAAATAACCCTCGAAAAAATGATTTACCTTATTTATAAGCCAAATATTATACTTTATATATAAATAATGTATAAGCATAAAAATATCTTAAATATATATATATACAATGAGGTGAAACAAGTATTTGGACAGTAAAAAAATGGATTGAGAATCATATATTGAAAGAAAAGCATTGTCTAAAGCTCACAATATATTCGCAAAACAATTATAAATGCAAATAAACAGCAAAAATAAATTATTTGACACTTATATATATTTTATATACAAATTATTAAAACAGGTAGTGAGAAAAAGTATTTGGACAGAATATAAATTATGCTTTAAATGTGTTTAATATTTAGTTTGTCCTCCTTCCTTTTCAACCACATCCCTCAGTCTGTTCCTGTAGCTCTCTACAAGCGCCTGGCATGATTTGGTAGGAATTCTAGCCCACTCTTCTTCTGCAAAAACTTTCAATTCACTGAGGTTCTTTGGTCGCCTTTCACGAATCTGATTCTTCAGTGTTCTCCAATGATTCTCTATTGGATTCGTGTCCGGCGATTGGCTGGAACATGTCAACACGTTGATGTTATTATTTTGAAGCCATGCACGTGTTGCTTTGACTGAATGTTTCGCATCATTGTCCTGTTGAAAAACCCAATCTGGTCCAAGTTCTAATTTCTTAACTGATGACTTCAAGCAGTCTTCTAAAATCTGAAGATATTTGGCTGTATTCATTGTGCCTTCAATAATTTTCAGTTGTCCCGTACCATTATATGCAAAGCACCCCCAAACCATAATGCTACCGCCTCCGTGCTTCACAGTGGGGATGGTGTTCTTTTGATTGGAGGCTGTTCCATCCTTTCTCCAAACATGGGTAGCATCATTGGGGCCATAATGTTCGATCTTGCTTTCATCAGATCATAAAATTTGCTTATAATAGTCATCATGCTTTTGTAAATTACTTTTGGCAAATTCAAGTCTGGATTTTAAATGATTATAGCAATGGGGTTTTGCGAGGAGAGCGAGATTTTAATTGTTGTCGGTGAAGTTCAGAACTTATAGTCCTCTTGCATACGTGAGTTCCTGCATTGCTGAGATCTTTTTGAATTTCTCTCCGAGTCACAAAAGGGTCATTTTTTACTCGCCGTACTATTTTCCGTGAAAATTTTTCTGATATTTTGCGCGGTGCACCTGTTCTTTGTATATTTTCATGAGTACCGAAGGCTTTCCATATGTACTCAACAGTGCTCACAGACAAACATAGGTCTTTAGAAATCTTTTTTTTTTCTTTATGTGCAGAAATAATTCATTCTTTAAGATATTTCGACAGCTCTCTTTGATTTGGCATCCTGCAGTACTGTTAGTGCGACGTCTTGGGATGAACTGACCATCAAGATAGCTAACACCTTTAAGTAATACACGTTCTAGACTATTCCATAAAATTCTAACACATTCGAGCATGAAATATACTTAAAACATTAATTTTAAACATAATTTCGGAACTGTTCAAATGCTTTTTTCACTACCTGGTTTAATAATTTGTATATAAAATATATATACGTGTCAAATAATTTATTTTTTTTTGTTTATTTGCATTTACAATTGTTTTACGAATATAGTGTGAGCTTTAGACAACGCTTTTCTTTCAATATATGATTTTAAATTCATTTTTTACTGTCCAAATACGTGTTTCACCTAACTGTATATATATGATATATATATATATATATATATATATATATATATATATATATATATATATATATATATATATATATATATATATATATATATATATATATATATATATATATGTAAATAGGCTTGAAACGGTACAAAAAGCGTATTAAGGCATTAAAACAGGAAATTTTATATTGTAGGCCATGATAAGTTTAAAAAAAAACACACACACAAGTCGACCGGTTTCGTCCCCTCTCGTCAGATAGGTAGAAAGACACAGCGGTTGGACGTTAGAATTAAACAACACGTACCTGCTATAATACTGAACAAAAAAATTGTAACACGTATGGGTCTTCGATTGCGGATCACTTTATAAAGAATGCCACTTGTGCGATGGATTTCCGTGTGAACTAGTTTTCCGTTTTGGCCAGTTCGCACTCACTTTTCCATCTTAAGCTGTTGGAGTCGCTTTACATCAGGTCCAGGCAACCTGCTCTTTGCAAACAAAGAGATTGTTTGCTTGGACTTGCGCTTCTAGCATCTTGATTGGTATAATTTTTTTCCCTGTCCACTCATTCATGTCACCCATGACAGACTTTTTTCTTTTCCTCATAATCTTAATTCCCCGTTAACAGTTCTGACGAGAGGGGACGAAACCGGTCGACTGGTGTGTGTTTTGTTTTAAACTTATCATGGCCTACAATATAAAATTTCCTGTTTTTAATACCTATATATATATATGCACGTGTCTATATGTGTGTGTATTTGTGACTTCTGCATGCCTAAATGTCAATTTGACTCGGCCTATTTATTTCATCAGGAACTGTTTGTCCTCTCTGTAGCCAATATATTGATAGTCTCTTTATCTTTTTCAGTCAGTGTTAATTTGCTGCCATCGAGAACACAGTTATCCAATTATCTTGGAAATTGTTAGATAATCACACATGTCGGACACCACGAAAAGACAAACTCCAGTTTTTATCCGTAAAAAGAAAAACGACAAGAACAGCAGAAATAAAACTAAAGCCAGCAATCTAACATAAATCTGATTGATTAAATATGCATAGTTTACACAATTATATGACCGAATTTCCAGCTTTGGATAATTACGAATGACAAGCCACTTGTTTTATCTTTGGACATCGCTTTTCGAATACATAAAAAAGTGTAATGAATAAAGAATGATCATATTTACAAAGAGAAATGAATCATTTCAATTCTTTTCTTTTATTGCGATGTTTTAGAATTTTGTCTTTTCCGATAAAAAAAAAAGGTACGTACTAAAATCTAGTACCTATGAAACGAAAAGAAAAACTTAGCTCGCATTCTGCATTTTACTAAGTCTAGTTTACAAAGGTAAGGGACCATGTGTTTGAGACATCTTTTGAATTTCCAATATAGCATTGATGAACTACGAAGTCTTAACTTCGAAATGAAGAAAAATGTCAAATATGTGCGGTAAACTCAATGCAGTTGTAAAAGTTTGATTTGTATATTATTTGCCTTTACAATTCTATGATACATAGCGGGTATTTATAAAGTTTAATTTCTGGCTCTGGGCCAGGCTAATATAAATGTATTATTGTAAATATCAGTATAATGCGCCTGTCGTAGATTTGACTTACAAAACACTACTACTTTAATGTTTACATCGCTTTCTTGCTTGCCCTCTATTGTAAGATTAAGCAACTTTTTTTTTTATAGATATCTCTTTACGTGAACATCTTGTGGTTGTGTAATAAGCGGCGAGTATATCTTGCAGGCCAATACTATTCCCATTGCCTCTCCTACACATCAAGCTATATGAAATACTCGACGTGAAGAATTGCTTACAAGTCTATTCTCGCTAATAATTACTCATGTATAGATTGCGATCCTCACTGGGTGCCTCACAATTCTAAGATTGTACCATACTCATGTAGAGGAAAAGAAACGCTGACAAAAGTGCCTCCCACCATTAATAACGGTACCCACCCCGTCGGTCAAAAAGACAATATTTAGTTTGTTGTTTCTGTAAGAACGAGTGCGAACCCAGAGAGGTCTGGATATGAAGAAATAAGATATCTGCCACCTCCCCGACGAAAAGGTCTGGTGAGCTGAGCAGTGTTAGTTATGCAAGGGATTCGTTTTGCTAGATAACCGCTAATAATTTGAGCTCAATAAAATCAGGTGGGTTGTGCTGATCGATAACTTGGTTATGTTCTGTTTGTGATCGATTGATAAATTTGCTTCGATGACCGAAAGACGATTTGGGCAAGCTGCTTGATTTGATTTCATTTTGTTTCTGTAAATAATGTTTTTGTATTTAAAACTTAATAGTTTGTTTTTTGTTTTTTTTTTTGCCTTGTCGAGATGATGCCTCTACGAATGTAAAGATCCGATAAAGGGAAGGTGAGTGACTATGGAAAGTCCCACCACCACCATAAGGAAAGCCCTAGCTAGAAAACCCAATAAAATTTAACCCCAAGTGTACATTATTTACATTATTCGGACACATAGCACAGTGGATAAAGGCGTTAGTTAGATCCAGTGACAGGACCCAAAGTGTAAGTTCAATACCCGGTTATGGCAGTGGAGAACTTTCCGAGGAAATTTAACAGGATATAACTGATAATTGACATCCATTAAAACATGGCACGTGGAACTAGAACAGTCTACCGCAGTGGAGGCTTGTATTTCACTAAGTCGGTCCTAAAAAGGTTCGACGTACAAAACGTTAGGAACTTGATATAATAGGTAATGACGCAGAGAAATCTAGTGGTGGTCGCTGATACTCTTAGTGTCCGAACTCGACTGGCTGACCAACTCACTCAGCTACTTTGCGACTATTACTACTACTACTACTACTTATTATAGGTGGGAGAGTCTATTAACTATAGAATAGGTGTGTTCCAGTACAACACCCAGTGAGCGAAATAAAGGGTTCAGTTCGACATTTCAACCACCGGAGCGTACAACATGCAAAACGTTGTAATAAATATGGTGACAAAGATGAGAGCAATAGTCTGAATAATGTACATAATACCTCATCTCAGAAATATAGACAGATACACCAAATGTAGCGTTAAATAAGGATAGAAATCATGACATTAATGAAAATAATAGTGACGGAACCACAATTATTTTATACTAAAGTTCCCCAACACAATTTTGTTTTTTTTTTAATTTTTCCTTTTTTTTTTTTAGCTTTTTTGCCCCAAGGAAGGTGGAAGCCACTAGTACGCAAGGGGTTACAGAGAGTAGGAGTAAAAGTAAGGAGGCTTGATAGAGGAAATGATGAAGAGTATGACAGGGAGATCTGGAGATGTCAATTGACAGTGCATTTGGGTATTAAGAGATTATAGCGTTCAGGGTAGGAAGCAAAAGGAAAGAAGTTCCACAGACGGGAAGTGCGAGACATGAAGCTATTGGAGTAGAAAAGTCGGCTACATTTCACCGTTTCGACAGTGAAAGGATGCGACTGAAAATGCCGATGTTAAATTTATGCGTCTATTGTAACGGTGATAGGGTGGGGAAAATGAAATGAATGCGCTGAATATCAATTTCCAGCTTTGAACCCCTCTCTTCACTCTGGACCGATATTCCTATGAAAAGTATGAATTCGTCTCTTCTCTTGTATGGGTGAAATAATATTAGAACTCGGATTTCTCATTCTGAACCGCTATTCTTTACACCACCCGCACATCCACAACAGGAAGGGACAGAAGGGAAGTAAAGATAAAGGTATTGAAAGCAGCAGTAAAGTCGAAGGTGCGTGTTCGAGCTAAGCTAAAAACGAGGATTTTCAAATGCTGAATTTTTAAACAAGCGAACTTTTTTTCTATTATCACTTGTCTTGTGATGTACACGCCTAATCTTATCAAACTGCTGACACAGGACAAACATATTTTCCAGGCTGAGATCAGTTGGTTAACTGTCGACATTTAATGCTGTTTTTTTCTTTTTTTTCTTCGGATGACCAGGCTAAAAATAGTTCTATGCGTAAACACTGATATCCACAGTAATATGCTCGATAAGCAAAACATATTATTTGTATGATCTCCAATGCACGGCGAGCTTTACTGTTCAGGCCGAATGATATACAGAAGTGCATTGAAAAGACCTTCATTGCTTTATTTAGTTGGAAAATTAAAGCAAAATTACAAGATTCAGAAATCGATTCATTATTCCCTATTCGAGGAATAATCGATTTTCAATCAATGGGTTCTTTTCTTTTTTGTCAAAAAACATTTACGAAATCAACTTTTGAAAAGAAATAATTTATTAAAACCAAAAGAATATTTTATATTTTGAGTAACCTTTATGTTTTGGGACATATTCCCGTGAGGATACTTCTTTTTCTACAAACTAAATCTTTTTTAAGTTCAGAGTCAATTGTTATCTATCTTACATATCCTCATATGTATCACTACTTACAACAAACATATTTACTAACACTCTAGCTTAAGTGGCTCTTGACACTTGTAATGAGTTAATAATAGATATACAAAAAAATAATACTTAAAATTAGAAGAAAGTAGTTTCTGAATTAACAATATTTTCTAGCTGTAAAATTGAAATTTAGGCTTAAAAAAAGATTGTTTTTTTTTTGCGGGTGATTTTAATTTCCTTCAGATTTGATAAGCGGAAATTAATGCAAACAAATATGGAATGGTCATTAGTATGAATATTACGCTGCACCAATCGTTCAAGTGGGGAGAGTTAGTAATTTAGGAATATTTGAGTTTTGTAGAACTGAGTTCTGGCGCGAAAATGGAACTACAACAAACAAGAAATCGTCGAATACTTGTTTTGATGTATTTTCCTTCTTTTTAATCTTTGCTTTTTATTTTGTCATGCAGTTTTTGATTTATAGTTTCAATAAATCTTTATTTGCTCCTCTCAAAATAAATTTGAAAATTCTATTTGCTGGGCTAATATTCGCCATGCACTGTCATTTGAATTTCGCATTCAGAGCTTTTTTTTCTTTCTTCACTACTGACCCAAAAAAGCGATTTTTCTCTCTTTTCAATTAAGTTTTATATTACTCATTTGCTGTAAAATGTCAGATTTCATTTCTTTCATAATTTGCACACAAACGAGATTCCTCGGCCTTTTTTTTTTACCTCTTTTACCGCTTCGTTTATGGGTACTACTGGCTTAAAGGTCACTTTATCTTTTGTTCACTATAATAAAAGATGCATTTCTCATACATAGACGAGACGAACCTTCTCTTGACATACTTAGATAACTAAACCAGCAAAATGATGTTATGTTTAACGAGGAACAGTTTCTAACAAAGGAAAGGTTATCTAAAAGGGAGTGAATTCTTTCAAAAAGTTGTAGTCGGTAAATGCATCGAAAGACGATAAGGAAACTTTAAATATTCATTCTAACATTTGCATTTGCGAATCGAAGATGACAAACCAAATCTAAAAAAATTAAGGGCTATTTATACTTACGAATCAACATTATTCGTGATTGTAACATTTAATACTATGCTCATGATTATATTAGCCGTTTCCACAGAAAATATTCGACAGTCGCTAACCTAAATGCTTGCATTACTGTCGGTTGAAATTTCTAAAAGCTTTTATTTCAAACAATTTTTGAAGTAATTAAATTTCAAGTCCGCAAACATCGCCCTCTTTTAATACTGAAATGTTTCCTTTTCGGACTTTTTAAAAAAAGTAATATGACAATCCAATATCTAGATTTTATCATTAATTTCCCTTCTAGCTACATGTTGAAATCTATTTCTGTTGTTGCTATCGCGATGTTTTTGTTATTTGTCAAAGTTCTTATGGTTTGTAATGCCAGTCTATTGGGTCTAATGAAGGCTCGTTTTTAACCCTTTCATCCCTCACCACCGCTTTACTGGAGGTAGAGAAATATGACGTAATGCCCGTCCACCGGTTTAACAGTGGTAGAGAAAAAATGACTTAATGCACAACCACCGGTTGAACAGTGGGTAAACACTTGTAAATATTTTTATATCTACCATGAAAGATTACATATCAACTATTTGCGAAATTTGAATCAAGAGCTCAGACAGAAGAGTTAAAATTGTTCAGGAACTCAGATCTGAAAGGGGTAAGAACGAAAAGATTCGGTCATTTTTAATTGATCTGAGAAAAAAAAGCTTTTATATAAATGATAGTTTAGACATTTGTGGACGAGCTGGAGACAGGCAATGCCCTGTGTATTGTAACTATATGTATATTGGTGGCCTATATATATTTAATTGCTGCAATTCTTAACGTCACAATTTTTATATTTTATATATACATGCAGCAAAGTGCATGACGGGTACACACGTTTATACCAATTTAGATTTATCGACATACGTTCTTCTTTATGCGTCAGGTTCTTTCAGGGCGGGGATGATCATGACTCTCCACATCTTTTGTTGTCCCTCTTTATCTTTGTTCTGGTATTTATTCTCTTAAACCCATTAAGTAGCTTATGTATTTCTTAATGCTCCAGTCTCCATAACCCACGTTCCTAATCACGTGTCTTCGACATTTCTGAAGGCAGCAGTTTTTTTTTTTTTGTTTTTTTTTTTTGCAGTTCTTCATCTCCTTAGAAAATTAACTACATTCAGCAGCAAGGTCTCTGATCGGATGATTGGTGGTTTTGAGGAGCACGGAACCGATACTTAAATGTTGTTCCCATATCCATCCTGACCTGCCGTGGTATCACCTGTTAGGGTCCCAGCTACGGAGAATACTGCCCCTCCCCCCGACCAACAAAATCAAAACACTATGAATGAATAAAAATATATTTTTATGGTTAAAACACGAGCATTACACTTTTATACAAAAAATCAAAAACTATACCTATTTATAGTAAAATTACTAACAATACATTTTCTAGAATTTTATCTGTAGTTGAAACCATAAAATTGCGTCAAAAACTTTAGATTTCGCCTTTAAATAATCCATAGAAGTTAAGCTGCTAAACAAATTCAACCAACCAATCTTAGAACTTCCTAGTTGCGCACATGTTCAGTCCATGACATTCTCATCATCTGTCTGTTGTAACAGATCTTTGATTTCGTTTAATAAAAGCAATGGATAGAAATATATTAAAAAGATGTTTGGATATTGCTACATTTAAATATATGTAATATCTCTGTTCGCTTTTGACTAAATAATGAGAGAAATTATTTCAGTTTCGTGGATTTATGTTCAAACATTACACTTACGTGTTTCTTATAGAAATATTTTGTCGAATGAAGTTTCTCTTTATTTGAATCTATGAATTAATTTTGATATTACAGTTAAGAATCCAGTTTGGTTTTGAAAGTATTTCTCGATCGTATGAAGGATCGACAGCAGGATAACTTTGGATAACATTGAATATGACACATAAGAAAGCGATATCTTGACAGACGTAAAACCTTTGTTAGAAGAACAAATCCCAACGCTAGGATTAAAAGATATTGAGAAACCAAATATTACCAGAAGAACGGAGATTGTTTTCTGCTATTTTTAGTGTTCGGTACAAACCGAAGCGTCTCACAAATAGCAAAAATAGTCTTCGGAAATTTTATAGCTATCAGAGGGACATACATACATACATACATACATATATGTATACATGAGCATTTGTATGTATTCTATAGATACATTACAGCCGATTTAAATCGCTTATTACTAAGAGATATTCAACGCTGTCATAACGAGATAACTAATGGTCGAGATGCAAGGTTTACAGATTTTGTTGGCATTTTTCATTCGCATAAAAAGACATTTCAATTTTCTACATGGATTTTATAGAAATTAGTATTTGACTTTAAAACAGATTTGATAAAAGTAAAACTCAACAAATACGGAACGAGTTCGAAAAATAATTTTAAAAACATTTTTTCGTATACCCGTCTTTAAAAAAAATTATATCACCCAATGCTAGGCAGTAAAGCCTCTAAGACACAAGGGTTAAAGGTTGTGGAAGAATTAGGAAGAGAAACATTAATAATGAGCGGGAAGAGGAAAGCAATCAAGTAGACAATAGATAGCGATTGAAATTTTTGCACATTAAAGTTGTGTGGAAAGCATGGAGCCCGAAGGGAGTTCCACAAGTGAGAAGTGCGTGAAAAGAAGCTGTTATCATAGAACTAACGGCTTCATCTAGCCAGCTCAAATGTTAAAAAGAAATTGATGCCAGTATAGAACTGCACTTAAATTCAAAAAGTCTAGGTACTATAGCGAATAGCTATATTCATTTCTGCTTGTTTACAGAAATGTGGCACAAGGCTAAAATGAGGAAAAGGATGGGTTTTCTGTCTTAACATTAAACTTAGTTAACCACAAACACTGACCCAAACATACCACAATATACCTAACAACAAAAAAGCTCATTCTTACTTTCTTTCTTACTACATCCACCATAATACCTCATTGTCTCTATGAGAGTTCTAAATAATCCTCATATGTAAAATTCATTGTCTTTGGTGGGAGGAGAATAACATAACATTTAAAAAAAATCTAAATCCCAATGAATATTTACAAAAATGAACAAAACTATTTACAAGAAACTAAACAAAATAATATTAGTAGTACCCCCCCCAAAAAAAAAGAATCATTAAATGTTGCAGAAACATCAGTTAACTGGATGAAATCAAAGCGGGACTTTAATAATATCTAAAATTCATTCATACCATTCACTTACTCAAACACCCACTCATTCAAAGACAACAAGAAATATGACAATCATACTCAAAACAAAAGGCACCCCGCATCCACCAGAGAACTGACATCAATGATCCCCTAGCCAGAGAGGGTATGGGGAATTAAACTAAAGACAATGGGGACTGAAATATAAAGGGTCAATGCGCATACATCTCCTAGCTAACATAGCTAAAAGTCGAAAGTTACCTAACCCATCGCCACCGGAGCAATTGACCACACTCCTGGTGAAGTGTTGAAGTATAGACGCCTACTTCAACCAGTTGTTGAAAAATCGGCAGCTTCAAAGGAACAAAAACGAGCGATTGCCTCAATTACACTTCGTTTCATTGTATCCCAGATTTTCATCTCTTGTGATGGGGCCCTCGCACCCAGGAGCTTCAGCCGCCTCGTAGCGGAGATAGTCAGCCAAATAGGCGCCGAGCTGAGCAGTGCTCAGACCGGGCTTTCTGGTAAACAAATCCTGAAAGTATTTACGAAAAGACTCACATATACCCCCGTTTGTATTCATGGCCGGATTATCCGGCAATGCGGTGCATGCGATCATGTCGACAAGATGCAATCCTAACTTCCTCTGCACGCAATTTACCATCCATATTCGTTGCCTCGGAAGACATTTTTTTTTAATCTAGCCCTAACTACCAGAGCTTGATGGTTCTCGATAAACAAGTAGACCAACTCAGCCCTAGATAAATCTACGTCCTAACTATCACAGGATTTAATTGCCCGATCAACATTTGCGTCGCTAATCTATCTGGATTGAGTCGTCGACTATACTCAGCAGCAAACGACCTAATTTTGGATTTTAAATTCCACATATTCCCAACCACAGCGCCCATCAGCCTCCGCTGTAGCATTAGTAGCAGCTGCTCCCGGAAATCTTGCTCACCAAATAATGATGAGTTCGATTTCCAGTAGCCAGCCATCTAAATTTTAGGCTTAAATTTACTCGGACGGGCCTATGATCCGAGTAAACTATACAAGGGAACCTTGGACACCTAAAACGCATCTCTGTAACCGAGCTGCTCCTATTCGTCCAAGTCCACACTACCTCCCGAGGGTTTTCATTAGGGTATTTATCGACAAGATCGAACTTATCGATAAAGTTACGAAATGGTTTCACGTCCCGGTTGTCAGTGCCCGATATTTCCCCTATACGATCTATATCGATTTCAAGGACGACGAGATGACGTCAAAAACGGGTTAATCCACCAAAACAGATCAGGCTTCCCAGAATGGTCATTGGGTACATAATTCCCAATGAGACTAAGAGCCTTATCCTTTATGGTAACATCGAGCACTCAATGCCTGCGAAGACAAGAGCACACTTAGCTTTCAAAGATCTGCTCACCAGCCGGGAGACACCTCTCGAGCGTCCATCAAAACATGCTGAATAGAGGGAAAACTCCCTAGACAGAAAGCCTTCATAATCGAAGGTAGAAAACCCAGTCTCTTGCAGACAGCATATATTCACCCCGAGACGTTAAAAGTTATAAGAGAGCGATGGGCAAAAACAGAAAAAGTAAATCAAAATTTCTTTTCCTAAAACAGTCATTTATGAACGTGAGAAAAAAATAAGATTGAACTTAACAATAGCAAAAAGTTCCAGAGATTGGCAAAACACAGGTCAGGTGCTCACCACTGGTCTTAATGGTCGGAAGAAAACTCCCCCAAAAAGGTAGCATAGCGAAACGCTCATTCGAACAATTGTGATTAAAATACTTATAGAAAAGACAGAAGCAACCGGCGATTGGAAAGTGACTGAAGTCGAGTGACCAGATCAGGACGGATAATATTGCTGATTCTTCTTTTGGATTTTATCAAGGAGCTCTAGGTAAATAGTAGGGACTTACATATACTGACACTGTATTAAGTTACAAATAAAATGTACTACGTATTCATCAGATTTCTCGTAAGATTCATCACTCATATCTTTGAATATATGATTTATCATTTAGAAATGTCTTTGTGATTGTTTCCAATGCACTGAAAATTACTGAATTAGTTTTACCCTTACATTTCACATTTCTTTTCACCTCACATGGAAATTTATAACAATTTTATATTATCTCCGTTTCTTATACAGTGTAACCCGGATATAAGAGAGTTGTCGGGACCGGAGAAGAAGTCTATTATATCCGGGTTTCTCTTATATCCGGGTTTAGTCTATTTTATATACATTAACACAGGCTCTAATTTGGGACCAGAGAAAATCTCTTTTATATCCGGCTTACACTGTAGTGATTTTCTAAGGGTAGCTTAGATGGGGCATAAGGTCGAAAGTGTGGCACACTCAGTGAGGATCGAACTCACTACACACTCGTATTTGTTCTTGCCAGACAAGCATACTAACCATGACACCACTTCGATGTGCACTCGTCTCATATAAATGACTAAGACGGATTTAATCACTCATTTATTGATTTTCTTCTGTTCCTTTATATCAGTCATATCTCGTCTATTAATCCCATGAGCAGTGAATCATCGATATCTACTGAGACAACCCATTTCTTCTGGAATGTCTTATATAAATTTCTCTTGAAATGTCTTGAAACTTATACGGGAAGATATAAAAGTCCATTCACTTATTTTCATTCTTTTCTTTGGCAATGTGCAAAATTCTAATTTACTGCAAAACAAAAATCAAATCCTTTTTACGGTACTAAATTTAAGAAAAAAATGTCCGATTGTACACGATGATTCATACTTTTGTCTCACAGATGTCTAGTGTATTTATAGGTGGAAATTAAGAACTTTCTATATATAGTATAACCTTAGCATTTATAAGATGGCGCTTCATTGATCTTTGTAGACAGTTACTTAAAAGTACGTTTAGTTTCGTTATACTTACAGAATTTGCCATAAACAAGTTTGGAAATTAATTTGGTAAATGAAGACCGTTTGGGTTATGCATATTTTATTACAATAGAAAAGATTGAGTCTCTTCATATTAAAAGATTCAATTATTTCTTCAATTGAAAGATTGATGTGAAAAAATATAACTTTATTCATGAACGTAATTGCTACCAATATAAAAACAGTCGTTGAATGAAGTGACATCCAAAACATTTGATTATTTGCCTACGCTTGAATAGAATATCTTCAAAAATATTAAAATATCACCTTTTTTTGTGTAACAGGCTGTTATATGAAATGATTGTCTCATACAAAGGGAAATATTTAATGAGACGACATTTAATATAAATTTGGAAGGATTGATTTAAATAAATTTTACTTTGGACTACAATTCAAGAGATATTTTATGTGTGATGCTTAATAAAAGCATATCAGAACTTCATATATTTTGGTTAGTTTCTGAAATTACTCATTTCCACACGAAATGTGAATAAATTTATATTGTCATTTATACTTTTCAAGTAATTTTGTTTGTCGCAACAAATATGCAAAGAACTAGCATTAAAGGCATTGATTTTTGTCTGAAAATTTGAGCATTTTTGTAATATTCTTTAAAACAAAGACAAATAATGAATGAAATTTAAGACTATAAATGATAACAAATTGTGGAAAAATATCCTGGAAATATCATAAAATTATTGAGATTTTATTCGGAAGTTTCTTAAAAGCTCCGTACGGATGTTTAAGCATGCTCATGAGAGCTGATTAGACACCCGGATCCAAATTAAAAAGAAATCTGTTCCAGCTTAGAAAATAACAATGATAATTTTGGAGAAATATCTTTGAATTCCTCAATTCACTCCATGTAGCTTCAAAACCTCACTTTAACTCTGATTCGGGCGATAAGGCCAATTCCAACCAAAAGACCAATTTTGGCTAAAATTGCAATTCAGGACGAAAATTGAGTTCTTTTAATCACACACTTCTTGGAACTCGAAACTTCTCACCTTAACTCTGGTTCCTTGGCATTAAACTAAATATATATTAAAAACTTAAAATCAATAGTTTTTCACTTATTTAAATTTTGAATTTTTAACTGCTCCTCCATATCTGCACACAAATCCCATTGCTGTATGTTCAAGGGTGGATTTTTAATTCCGTGATTATCCTGATTCAAAAAAGATACAATATGCTTATGTAGAACAAGTGTAGTCAAAGTTAAAGCGGTTTTCAGAGACACAGGCAGAGAGAAAGACTTTGCCATTTATTTATGTAGAAGTATTTATGTAAATGTTAAAATACTTTCTGATTCCTTTATAAAGGTACATTTACTCTGTTTTCTGATCATTTCTTTTACAATGAGTGCCAATCGTGCTTTAGGGCTACAGATTAAGAGCCACTTTTTTATGGGACGATGTGTGGAAGTTAACAATTGATTCTAATATTGAACAAGTTATGATTGTCGTGATCGAAAATGCTTCCTCTTAGCTAACATTCCACAAAGCAGCAGTTCATTGGAAGGGGGTTCTCAAAGGGGATTTAGATCACTTCAATGGAATACAAAGGAAATGAGGGTGTTTCTCTCTAATGTGCTTTTGGACTTTATCGAGACCGGAAATCATTAAAAAATAATAATTGATACCGAGCATTGGATTTTGTTGTTAATGAACTAATTATTACCCATTGGTAGTGAAACCATTGACAAATATTTTGTCAGAAATTTTAGGTTAGCATTAATTTAGGTCTAATATACTCGCTTACAGTCAGTAAAAAGATGTTTAATTGTTAGTCTATTGTCTTTGGATAGCGACTGATTGTAACCCAAATTCTGCGTGTTGTGTCTCTTCAATTCTCTGGCAATCATGACTCTCCACAATTTCCTGTCTCGTGTAGTTCTTAATAAATTTTGCCTTTCCGCAATCTCTCGTAAACTTTTTTTCCGTGATCCATTTACTCGAGATTGCTAAGTAGGTTAAGCTTTATTTCTATTCTTGCCTTCAGTCTGTCCTGTGAATATCAAATTTTCCAAGCCCTCTTTCCTCATGATTTGCCCTAGAAATTTCAACTCTATCTTCTTTATGTTAAGTACAAGTATCCTTTTTTATTTTCTCTAAAACTTCATCGTTGCCCACATTCGCTCGATGATATTCTCAGCAGCCTTCTGTAGAACCACATTGCTGTTGCTTCAAGTCTCTTCATCTGTGAGGAGATTATCCAGTATTCACTTCTATATAGAAGGACTGATATTACATAACAGTTCAGTATTTTCTTTGTTTCTAACGAATTTTTTCTCTTAACAGTTTGCTTGGCTTTTGGAGAGTAAATTTGGCTCAATTCGTCTTCGGATTTCAGTGTCACACTTTCTGTCCTCTCTTAAAAGACTTCCCATATATTTAAATTGTTGAACTTATTTGATTTTGGTATCACTAATTTGTAATTTAAATGCTAATACCTTTGCATTCAGTCTTCCTGCAATTGGTGCTTAGTCCTTACTTCTCGCTTTCTTTCACTACCTTCTGTAGGAATTCATGTAATTTACTTTTTTTCTGCTATCAACACAGGGTCTTCTGCATATCTAATCTTGATATTGTGGCCACCAATAATGTATCCAAGTAGAATTTCTAAATCATTTAAAATTGCCTAATTGTATATTTCTAATAAGTCCGGTGCGAAGACACATCATTGTCTTACACCCCCTTTCTATTTTTGTATATTCACTTAACTCATCTAGCTATAAGTAAGTAACAACTAGTAGGACTCTAAATTAGTTTCCTATTTTCTTAATACTATTCTGCTTGACTAGCCACGATTCTACGCAATGGAGTTTTAGTCTATCGAGTGAATATGTGTAAGCTCGAGTTTCATTAGCTATTGGTTGATGCTTTTATTTAAGATGACCTTTTTATCACAGTGTTTATCCTATTCATATAATTATAATCTAGATTACACTGTAAAAAAATTAGACTTTAAAAACTTATTTTTTTTTATCTGTGAAATTATTTGACTAGTAAAAAACAACAATAAAAAATAAATAAAATTATGTTTTTAAAATAGTCCGTCGGACTTGACAGTTGCTAGCAGAATTCTGCTTGATAGAAAAAACCATGATTGAAAAGTGTTGTTAAAGTCATTAAACTCCTGAGATGGAAATACTTCACAATGATAGAATGACAATTGGTCGAAATGAATGAAATTTTGTATTTTTTTTTTAATTCTGTTGTCCGTTTTTATTAGAACCTGATTTCCGTTGCTTCTTTACGTTTCAGTTTATTTTCATTAAAGTTGCTAATCTCATGATATTGTGACACTCGGGTAAAAAAAAACAAAAAAAAAAAACAAACAATTTAAGTCACAATTAAAAGGGAAATCAATTTGCAGACAATTTATAGCAACAGAAAGAAGAATTAGCGAATATTCAGAGAAAACAAAATATTTTGTGCAATATAGAAAGAAAATGGTGATATTATTTTCTTGATTTTTTTCATTTGCTAAAATATGAATACTGATTAAAAAGTTATTTGCATTTCATAAAGGTACAGTAATTTAATAATTTAATAAAATTCTCTGTAATTATTGAACCACTTGCTTAAATGATTTATAAAAAAAAAGTTTATTGCAAAAATACAGAAAATAGTCTTATAGTAAAACAAAATCCCAACATATTAGATTATTGCAAAAGTTTGTTCTTGATTTTATATACAAGAACATTTAATAGCCAAGTAAATTGTATGTCAACCATCGTTCTACAAGATTGTTGAGGCCATTTTCGCAGAGAATTCGTGTTGATGTTGGAAAAAAAAGGTTGTAATATAGATTTCGACAAATTGTAAATAATCCACTTTTTTGTCATTTACAGTGTAACCCGGATATAAGAGAGTTGTCGGGACGGGAGAAGAAGTCTCTTATATCCGGGTTTGGTCTATTTCATATACATTAACACAGGCTCTAATTTTGGACCAGAGAAAATCTCTCTTATATCCGGGTTTCTTATATCCGGGTTACACTGTATATTGTTCTATAGAACAAATGAAAATCCGAAGTTTTCAACTTAGGAGAATAAGGTGAGTGCTGGAGGGTGGGGTACCATTTCAACTTTTTAAGCTTTTGCAAGGTCTGTTTTACAATATAACGTGTTGCGTTGTGGCGAGAAGTTTTCAAATAGCCAAAATCGCTCTTTTTTCTTGTATAGCCGTATTAAGATTAGTGAATTGATTGCAATACTTCGCAAAATTAATTTTGTCTCAGCAATGCCAACAACCTGACAAGCAACAACTTCATTTGATGCAAGCCCAGTTTAACCACGGGTTCTGCACATTCGCAAACATATTTTCAGATCTGGTGACGTCGAATGTTATCATGAACGATCCATTTTTTATTCGCCTGTGAGAATTCTGTCCAAAAACTACTTATTTTCGTGGCGTAACAGGAATTCGCCACTGAAACTTAATCGAGCTTATTCTGTTTCGTCAGAGAATGTGACACCCACGGGTCGTGTTTGGGAACGAAACCAAATCTTTTCAAATGGCGAAAGGCGGGGGAGATATTGATTTTCAAAATTTGGCAAATTCTTCTGTCGAAATTGTTTATTCTCCACGGAAGCGAGCAGTATCTTCATCAACGTCTAAAGGCCACGCGCAGTCTATTTGATAGTTTAAAATGACCCTGATGAAATCTGCTTACCCACTGTTTGACCGTCCGATTAGCTGGAGCACAATGAAAATAAACTTTGTGAATGATTTCTTCGCTACAGTTTCAACGCTTAAACCATTTCGAGATCCATAGAGTATAATAAAGATAAACTGCAAATTTTCATGTTCCATGTTTAAGACTCATTTGTGGACAATGCCAACATTCAGTCTGACTCGTAACTTCACAATGCAAGTTTTGAATCTAGAACAGTCATGAGTTAACTGCACATGTGGCTCGATTATCATTCTGAATGGCACGCCTAATGTACTTGTCTGAACAGGTGACATGTGAATATCCATGAAGTAGCAAGAGGCTACCAAAATTACGTCTGTAGGAAAGTGGTTATGAGGCGGGAAATATTTTTATATTTCTAGGCATAAGTAAATAGGAAATAACTATTGCTATCCAAGGACAGAAAACATGTTATAGTCTTATTAACTATTTGTAAGATACCTGATTTAAAAATATTTTTCTCGTATTTAAAAATATTCATTAAAAATTCCATAGCCTTGATTACAATCAAATTCAGACAATTGATTGCGTGAGGATTTAATTACTGTTTTCCACAAAAATAAAACTTCTAATAATTTTATCGAAAATTTATTAACTAGTACATTTTACCACGGGAAGTAAAAATACAGATTATTCTGTGAGTGCATTAAGTAATCAGATTCTGATGGAATAAGTTACCAAATATGAAACCAATAATACATTATAAGAGAGAATTCATGTTTTGGGAAAAATATCAGAAATATTTTTTTCTGAAAGCGAAGCGAATTTAGTTAATTTCTTTTGAAGGTGCAGATAATCGGAAGAGCTGGCTGATACAGGCTGAATTAAAGTCTTATAAAAGAAAAATCAATCACTTGTTTGACAATGTCTTAAAGTTTCATTTGTGAATTTAACCATTATTATTTCAATCGCAGACTTTTTGTCAGAAACTTTCCGTATTAGCTGAAAAAAAGTTAAAATGAATTGGCATCTTAAACATAAAAACCAAATAGAAGAGAAAGTGCTGATTTTAAAGTTGAGATAAATTAGGACTATAAAATATCGATAGAGATTTTTTTTCACACAAGGAAGACATAAAATGATTTGAAATTCTATATAGCTTGTATGTTATAATTATTATATATACGATAAAGTGCTGAACTGTACACTGTCTTCTTCATTGGGAACTTTATACTTAAAGCAGCTGATGTGTCCATGACATATTTAAAAACAGACAAACACCAAATTTGAAAAAGAATAAAAGTCCAGCTCTCCGTGTCGTCATCTGAAATGTGTGAACCATGCCGAGCCATCTCACGAGCTTCCATAAATTGACGAAAATCGTAAAACCGCAGTGATCGATCGCGAACCTCTGTCAGCCCAGAAGGAAACAAGATCTAGGACAGTAGACGTCTAATATCGGAACACTACACTTTCTAGGATGAATACAGAGAACATTTTGTGGGATTCTCTGTCAGGAACAGCCTGTTCTGAATGAATAAACCAATTCAGGTGACACAAAATCGTCACGCTTTGGTTTTCTATATTCCAAGGCTTTGTGGATGTAGTTAACGCATGATGAGGAAAACAGTTTAGGCCGGCGTAAAGCAAAAAATACGTTCTATTACCAATTTTTTTAATTTTCTTTTCTATGTTACTGAACGTAACGTCAAGGCAATTCTATCAGTGTGAATGCATTCATACCAGAAATATTGAAGAACTGTTCACTTTCTATCGCTCGCTAGCAAGGATCAAGTGCGTACAGTCTTCATAAAATAAATGTTTCTTGCTACTGACGCATCTCAGATCATGTCCACCGAACAGAACGCAAACACTTGATTAGTCGGTTCACCAATGCTTTCATGGAATTCGTTCTTACAATTAACATCAAGTAAACAAGTGTCATTCATCAGGACATTCCTGCATCTCCATAAATTTTGCATCGAAGACGTGGTAATTGAAACCACAGATTACTTCAATTTTCTGGGATTTATCCTCACAAGCATCCTATCACTTGACGGGAAAATTGACAAACGCATTGCTAAAGCGACAGGAGTGATGTATAAATTGAGCGATATTTTATTAGAGAACTGTCAGCAAAGCCTGTGCACCCAGTGAATCGTAGATAACATATACCATACAAAATGTCATTTGGAATGTTTCCATCTCCACAAACTAGGCCGTATCTCCGGTATTACATGTCGTAGCAAATTTAGCATTCCTGACACGCTGAAGCAAGCCAATCCTTGTAGCAGTCTTTACTACATCTTCAACGTCATATTCGACGGCTAAGTCACGGCCATTGATCTAAGAACGAGAACGTCTGGAAGCGGAACCGGAAACAGACAGGCATCGAACCAGGTAGAGGGAAACAGCTAACCGATGTCCACGTAATGATGTTCAAAATGGAGTCATGAATGTTGAGTAACAGATAAACAATCTGATGGAAGAACGGAGACAACACAGTTCTCCATTCCAACATAATCTACCATAACTGCTAAAGAGTGTACCATACATAGATCGGACTGCTAAGCCACTACAGAGGCGTCTCACAACATAATACTACTATGGATTCTTTAGAATTCCTATTTAAGATTTGGTTTCTCTATAGGGAAAAAAGAGTAACGACCACGAATCTGTACCATCGTTGGGGAGTTCCAAGTAATGTTAAGGTCAGCTATAGCTGAGCTAATAACGTAGAAAAAAAAAAAAAAAAACATTTCTCGTCATAACAATATATTAAAAAAAATATTTTCCAAGAAAGACAACGTACATTCTTCTAAAAATAAATGCAACTGACGAAAAAATATGATCTGTCCAATAAACGGTCAATGTATAATTGATAATATTGTATACCAAGCGAGGATACATTCCGGCAACGATTTTAAATTTCTTTTGGTTCGACTGAAAATCCTTGGAAATTTCGTTTCTACAATCATCGAATGACCATAGGTAATATAAAATACAAAAACAGCACTCCTCTCTCCAAATATTTCTGGCAATTAAAGAATGATTATAATTCACCTTTTATAACGTGGGATATTACAGTAAGAACAAATCTTTTAACGCGAAGGGAAATAGATGTATCTTGTGTCTGAGTGTTGAATTCAATGTTCACTTTCATATATATATATATATATATATATATATATATATATAGATAGGAAAAGATAATAAGAAGGCATTTTTTTAAAGCAAAAGCCAAAATAAAACTACCGGTTTCGTCCCAGAACTTATCAAGGGAATTTAAAAGCGTGTAAATTAATTTTAATTAACGAATGTAATTAAATGGGGAGAGAGAAAAAATATGAATTTCAAGAGACGAGAATCCAATAATATTCAGACCCAGCAAGCATTTCCTCTGTTTTCTCTTCCATTCGTAAGGATGTCCTGCCTCCCCATCATGTTAATTCAGTGATTTACCAAGACAAGTGTAGTTGTGGACACGACTACATAGGTAGAACGTCCCAGCGTTTGGACTCGAGAATAAAACAGCATTTACCCTCTAGGATTTTGAATCCGTCCTCTAGAAATAGCCAATTGACTAACAGTTCTGGTTCTGCTATTGCTGAACATTTAATAAATAGAAGGGAATTTGTGGAAAATTTTAGTGGTGACCGATTTATTATTTTATCTAGGTCCCACTGCACATTTCACCTCAAGGTTCTGGAGTCCATGTATATCAGATTTCGTGAGCCTTCCCTTTGTAAACAGAGGGAATGCTTGCTGGGTCTGAATATTATTGGACTCTAGTCTCTTGAAATTCATAATTTTTTTCTCTCTCCCCATTTAATTACAATCATTGATTAAAATTAATTTACACGCTTTTAAATTCCCAGAATAAATAATTTGATAAGTCCTGGGACGAAACCGGTAGTTTTATTTTGGCTTTTGCTTTTAAAAATGCCTGTTATTATCTTTTCCTATCTATTATTAAATTCTGTACCACGAAAAACTTATTTAAATATTTAAAACGGAAGTACAAACTTGAATTTATCCATAGTTTAGATAAATTATTATCACTCATGGCACGTATAAGACGGTTGAAATTTCAATGCCAGTTTCTTCGAGCGTGTATTGACAAACGTGTATGTCCGTCCAACATCTTGTTTCGGATAAGGAATTTGAGACTACATTCAGGTTTAAAAATTGAGAAAATATTTATGGAGGATTTAATCAAAACTTTTTCTAAAAGAATCTTTTTTCTCAATTGTACCTTTAAGAATCTATGGAGAAAGTGTGTGACAACACTTTCTTACTTTGATCTAATTCGTTTTTCCCGGTTAGTTTGTTATTCAAATGACTGTGGAGTTAAAAAATTGTCTGCATCTTTGCAGACAAAATTAAATCATTTAATTCGTAAACGGTTTGGATGCAGTGATGAAAATACTGGGGAAGGAGTTATCTTTAATTATTATTCTTATGAGCCTTCAAATTTGGAGACTCGTATCTTGGCTCACGGTTTGGATTTTTGTGTTCCATTTTTAATGCCTGACCGTGAGAAAATTTTCTCGGAGTTTGAGGTTTTATATGCACAAGTTTGTAGACTTGTCCCTCACTCTGCTGAGTCTCTGAGTAATTTTAAGGCCAAACTTAATAGTTATGCCCATTCCTATGCTGGCTCCTCTGTTTCTTCACCAGAGTCAAAATGGGGAGAACAACACCGCCGGGTAATTAAAAATTTAAAAAATAATTATAACCTGGTTATAACTAAACCTGATAAAGGTGTTGGTGTTGTTCTACTGGACTATTCTGAGTATGTTTCTAAGATGGACAATATACATGGTGACACATCAAAGTTCATAAAATTCGGTCCAGTCGAGACCCATGATCATACTGCCTCTATTGAAACTAAATTTCAAAGGCAATTATTAAAGTGGATCAAGAGTGGTTAACTCTCCTCTGAAATTTCAGAGTTAATTAGACCCACTGGGTCACTTCGTTCCCGTTTATATGGGTTACCTAAAATCCATAAGGACGGTGTTCCTTTACGACCCATTCTGTCTATGATTGGGTCTTCCCAGCATAAAGTCGCTAGTTTGCTCTCGAATGTGCTACAACCAGTTTTGTCGCACTTCAGTACATATTGCATTAAAGATTCCTTCTCCTTTGTGGAAATTATACGTAGTTCTTCTACTCATTGTAGGGTTCATGTGTTCGTTTGATATCTTCTCCCTGTTTACATGTGTTCCCCTGTCTGAGACTATTGAGATGTGTTGCGATATGTTATATCGTACCTCTTTGTCTCTTCCGGATTTTCTTGAGGGTGTATTTGTTGAGCTTATGATGTTCGCCACTGCGCCTGTCGAATTTAGTTTTAATATTATGTACCGACAGATCGACGGGGTAGCTATGGGTACGCCTTTGGGTCCAGCGTTGGCGAATATTTTTGTCGGTTTTCACGAGGCTTCCTTATTTACTTGTATTGGTCGTCCTCTTATGTATCATCGGTATGTGGATGATACCTTCGGCCTCTTTAATAATGAGGCTGAAGCCGACAAATTTCTCACCAAATTAAACTCTGTCCATCTTGCTCTTAAGTTCACCGTAGAGAAGGAGTCTAATTCTTGTCTTTCCTTTTTGGATGTTTTTTTCCATAAGATTGCTGACAAGTTTGAGACTTCTGTATTTAGGAAGGCCACTTTTTCGGGACTTTACACGCGTTGGGACTCTTTTTGTCCCAGACAACGTAAGATTAATTTAATTAAGTCCTTAATTCACAGGGCACTTGTGTTATGTTCTGAGGGTTTTCTCTGCGGGGAAATTGAGTTTGTTAGAATGACACTATCAAAAAACGGATATCCGTTGGATGTTTTAGACTCCGTTATTCAAGACATCATCAGTAAATTCCATATGGTGAAGCCGCAATTAGCTGATAAATGCCCACTTTATTTGCGTCTTCCCTATATTGGTACAGAGGGGGAGAGTTTATCGAAACGTATTTCACGTTTAATTTAACAGTTGTTATTTCTCGGCAAATGTTAGGTAATATTTGGTACCCGTCCTGCTTTCTCTTCCATTCGTAAGGATGTCCTACCTCCCCATCATGTTAATTCAGTGATTTACCAATACAAGTGTAGTTGTGGACATGACTACATAGGTAGGACGTCCCAGCGTTTGGACTCGAGAATAAAACAGCATTTACCCTCTAGGATTTTGAATCTGTCCTCCAGGAATAGCCAACTGACTAACAGTTCTGGTTCTGCTATTACTGAACATTTAATAAATAGAAGGAAATGTGTGGAAACTTTTAGTGGTGACCGATTTATTATTTTATCTAGGTCCCACTGCACATTTCACCTCAAGGTTCTGGAGTCCATGTATATCAGATCTCGTGAGCCTTCCCTTTGTAAACAGAGGGAATGCTTGCTGGGTCTGAATATTATTGGACTCTAGTCTCTTGAAATTCCTAATATTTTTATCTCTACCCATTTAATTATATTCGTTAATTGAAATTAATTTACACGCTTTTAAATTCCCAGAATAAATAATGAAACGAAACCGGTAGTTTTATTTTGGCTTTTGCTTTTAAAAAATGCCTTCTTATTATCTTTTCCTATCTATTATTAAATTCTGTGCCACGAAAAACTTATATATGTGTGTGCGTGTGTGTGTTTAGACAGGAAATTCTCTTTAGGCATGTCTGATTAAATACATTACAGACATTATGTCTGGTAATTTTTAACAAAATCCGTTCATACTCACAATAAAGACACTAAATATATCAAGCTACTATATTTTAACCAGATGCATGCTAACTACAGGATGAAAAATATCATAAAGAAACTTTTTTATTCTAACGCTTAAATAATCCGAGCTTCTTAAGCAAAAGAAATGAATTGATGGTTACATGTAAACCTAAAACTAAAACTAAATCTCTGCTTAATAGGTTGATCCAAATAAATTTTCAACGTAGATTGCGGTTTATTTTTAATGTAAATTATAGTCTCTTTTTAAATAAAAATAATCTCCCTTTAATATAAAAATAAAAAGAGAATATTCACAATTCGAAAATTATTTTTTTTATTTCTGTTATATATATATATATATACATATATATCTCCCGTATTTTTATGCAAAATCCCAGGATCAGTATAGTATATCAATGCACCAACTAGATATATTTTTTTAAAATTCAAATTACGTCACAGTCAGTCCAGACTCAGAACCTGAACGTGAAACTCCGAGTCGTGCTATAGGTGAGGGATAATATGCATATTTATTAACATATACTTAATAGCTCTGTTGTATTTCATCGAGAAATATTTTATTAACACCAGCACTATATATATATATATATATATATTGTATTTAGGCAGCAATCATTCTTTTATACATGATTCGTTAAAGACGACTAACAAGCTACTACGATTAAGCTTTTTATTTATTTTTTATTTTTTGTACAATTGTTTTCTTTTCTGAACACAATATGTTAAACCTGTCCAAATGTTCTGCATTTGCGAGCGCTTTCGGCTATACATTTAGTCATTGTCAAGCATGATTTCCTTTTTACTTTTTAACTGAATGGATGGTTTATTTTTCAAACACAGCTCGTTGTGGTCGTGTTCGTAGTTAATGTTTTTGAGTGTTGACTTTCTTTTTTATTATTAGGTTTTCAATTATTTTTAATCTTTTCTTTTACATTTAGATGAAGTTATTATGCTTGTATTTTCTACTAGTATGTTCCCGAGAGTCATTCAGAATTGTGTGTGTATTTTATTGAGTTCCAATGAAGCTGTGGTCATATAGGTGCAAGGTAAGACGTCTGGATAGGTATGTAGTAGTGTGACCGATGTAATTATTTATGAGTTTTGTTTGATAAGGGACACAGTTCCTTAAGAGGAATTAGGACTCGTAAATAATGTTTTCATTTTGCAGGTATGTTGAATATAAGTTTAGTTGCTTTAAATTTTGTGTAATATTTATGTTATTGTTTTTGTGTTCAGTATCGTTATTATTTACTTTGGAAAGAAATATTCTAACTTGGTGTTCGATGAGATAGTTGGGAAAACCATCGTTAACTAATGTCTCTTTTGCATTGTTGAGTTCTTTAAAGAAAAGTAGACGAGACGTTGAATTCTCGTGTGCTCTTTTTAGAAAATTTCTTATCACTGCTATTTTGTATATTAAGTGTGATTTCATTCTTAAAGATAAGGTGGCAAGAGTTTCTGCTAGTGAGATATTTATAAAATGACGTGGTGAAAGTTAATTTATTCTACGAGAACGTCTAAGAATGGGATTTTTTTTTACTTTGTTCATAGGTAAAGTTAAGGAGAGTTTTTTCAAATGGGTTTTTGATATCTTTTCTTGTATGTTTTTTCGCTAAAATAAAGATGTCCTCTACTTTAGTGACCTGTTTCATTATCAGATTATCTACGTGGGACTTGTATAATAGGAGAAGCATGGGTTGAGCGGGTTTTAACATACTGACAAAGTTTGGATGTAGAAGTTGCTAGTACGGTCGTAGACGTGGACTTTCAATGTGCATGCATGCAATAGATTTTTGAGGATATTTGTTTTGATCATCAGCAATGTTTGTGAATACATTTTCAACGTCGTGTGACGCTTATTAATACCTAGGGTTGATTTTATACTTTTTAAAATTTGACTGTGATACTGTAATTGATTGGTAGGTAAGAGGTAACGATGTCATTAAGAAATTTTGATAGCTCGTAAATAGAGTTTGGGATACCCACTATGATCAATCATTTCCCCCCATCTCAACTCCTACCTACGAGCTATCAAAATTTCTGAATGACTTATTTATCCCGTGGCCATCCACCAATTACAGCATAAAGATGCTTCAGTGGTTATACAAAAGTTGGGATACTCTAGAAAAATTGGCAAGCCGAGTTTGGGATATTCAATATTACAAGATGAAAAGGGATTTATCACAAATCGTAAATAAGACAAAGAGGCACTTAACACTGAATAAGTATGGAGAGCTAAAGACAATTTTACACCATGCCACCAAATATCTATTTAGTTAGAGGAGGGGAACATATTCATGGGATACTTCGGGGAAATTGTTTTAGTAAAAGCATGGCTGAAGGTACCTAGATGACATCATTATAT
The DNA here is from genome assembly GCA_903632075.3 of Acanthosepion pharaonis. Lineage (NCBI taxonomy): Eukaryota > Metazoa > Mollusca > Cephalopoda > Sepiida > Sepiidae > Acanthosepion > Acanthosepion pharaonis. The sequence goes on along the minus strand of CAHIKZ030004450.1, from coordinate 29,526 downwards.
TCTGCCCTCGGCAAGAAACTGTACATTTACTGCTGGGTCTCATGTGTACACTTTAATACTTTCAATTCAGTTCAAAATGTAAGAAAATAATCAGCTGACTTACCTGGATGTACAGAGAATGTTTTCAAAACTTCCTTATACCTCAAGCCAAGGTTCACCGGAGATATTTCAACTTCAATACCCACTATCAATTCAGTGGGAAGGAAGCTATCATTCAATACTTACAATACTTTGCAAAGATTCTAAATGATGACCCATACACATACCATGAGAAAAATAATCAGCATCAAGCGTACCCTTCAGAATAGAAACAGTTCTACATATATAATATCGGTATCTACAGGTCGAAAGAGAAGAGACAAGAAGGAAGACAAGAAAATTTACACGGTTAGTCTACCGTATGTCATGAAGGTATCGGAAAATATTCAAATTTTCTGTGATTCATACAACATCAAATTAATATTTAGAAACAGATCGCCTCTACGGAAAAAATCAGTGCTTACACGACCAAGTACTGTATTTACTTTCTGGCAAAGAATATAAAAGTGGCCCATAAAAGCAAAGATGGAGAAAAATTGGAAAGCCGAAGTGAGGGGAGGGACAATGAAATCATGCATGGCTGATCATTTATGGAGGGAAAAGGGTCGTCATCAATCTATGTGGAAAGAAGTGAAAATACTGTACTAGGAATAACACTGCAGGGTTAGACGTCTGCAAGAATCTGTGCATATGCTAGGCTATGAAAACTTCCTTGGTAGACATAGCATAGATATAAATAGGATATACAATCCGCTAATAAGGACAGAAAGGCAAATACCAGCTGGTCTTCACCACAGCAGCTGTAAGAAAATAGAAAAGGCTTCAGTGAGTAGTCAAGCCTGACAACACACAGAACTTATTAGAAGGTTAGGACGTCAGGTTCTTTACACAAAATTGTCACACGGCTTAGTGGGTTAAAATATTGGTTCATTAATTTTCTAACATAATAATAGCGAGTTCAATCCCAGAGCCTAGCAGTGTGTACTCGAATTCGATGAAAACAGAGCAAGTACAAATATATGCACTTACTTAGCACAAGAAGTGATATCCATCAATATGAAAAACGGGGTGGGAATAATCTATTCACTTAGATTAAATTTCCAAAATCACTCTAGGTTACCTGGAACAAAATACACCTGGTGAAGATCGGAGAGCACAACGGCTGAAATATTGTGATAACAATAACAAAAATGAGTACAATATTTAAATAATGTAAATTTGGATAAGCACTCATCGCAGATTCTTCAGACAGAAGATATACTTTCTGGTTTGTATTTTTATTAATCATATAAATAATCTGAGGGAGCATACACCCGTGTGTAAATTAATTGAAACAACCACATTAATTTCCATTCATTCACCATACGATCGGGTTTTGACCCACTGGAGTGACAGGGTGTAATCAGCATCTATTTTTCTCCAGATTTGGTCATTTACAATGGTGTGCAGACTATGAATATATTTTTGAGGTGTATGCTGAAATTTGTTTGGCCTTGAAAATATTACATCATCCGTGATCGCTTCAAATTTCTATCAAGCCCAGATACTATTGTCTCGACTAACAAATATCTATCTTAAAGCCATTATCTGCGAAGCGTACGAAAATTGTAAAGATGCACGAACACACTGGAAGCCTTACCAGTGAGCAAATAAAAGTACTATTGACTGGCACGGAAACTCTCCTGATTAAAATACAATCGAGAATCTGTGGCTAATCTGCAAGGAACGACTTCGTAAAAAAGGCATACGAAGTAGTGACATGTGCACTGGGTTATGTTTTCTTGGAAAAATACGAACAAAAAAAGTAAATAATAACGGAATTATTCGTTTTGTTTCAACTAATTTGCATAAGGGTTTAGAAAATAATTAATACAAAAAACTATTCTGTTTTTTAAGTTTGACATACTTAAAAAAAAAGAATAGTTTTTTATTATTATTATAATTATTTTCTACACCGTTGTGCAAATACGGCTGAAAATATTGTAGATTATAAACTTGAAGCCCAAAGGAATTAAGAACAACATGGCAATTAACAGATGTCTTTGAACCGTGAAAATTACATTAATTACCATTTTCAGTTTTGGTTTCCATGAGCCTACGTGGAATCCACGCAAATGTCTCTTCATAAAAATATTTGTTAAACTGAAAATGATAAAGCTATTTTTCGGATAAAGTACAACATTCTAAAACATAAGAGATATTTGGGTGGAAACAAGACAAAGTATTTCAGCTGAGATTTTAATGATATCTCTTTCCCTCTCTTCCTTTGACTTTCCTTTTTCTTCCATCTCTTTTCTGCCAACTCACCCTTATATCCGATCTGTGTAATTGTGATTATATCGGCCCCTGTTATTGTTTACTCTTTATCACAGAATTATCAAGCGTTACTTGATTCCACCACACAGTTTTGTGCCACTGAGGATTAAGAATGAGATAAAGACACGTAAAAACATCATGCACTTGATTTTCCTTCGTGCTTTGCCTAAAGATAACGAAAAGAAGTTCAGTGTCTACTAATAAGTACTGAAGAAAAGTAATTATACCAATGAATAAAGAATAGTCTGCAGTTACAGATAGCGTGTAAGTAAATGTTGGAGAGCCGTTTCAAATAGTTTCAAGGAACACAAGAGAATAGTAATTGATTGACTGATTTGTTTTTTTTTAAGGTTTATCAACCCTTTGCAGGTTATTTTAAGCCAGAAAATATTTTTTATATTGTAAGAATATTTTTTAGATAAAAATGGATTCGTTGATACTAAATAATTAATTATGAGGGGGGGACAGGGGGTATTCATACTTTTCCTAAAGGTATTTCCGCATAAGTGAATATACCAAACTCAACGAGATTTGAATCTCGGCTCTATGATTAACAATTCCGAGCCATTATCCATTACACACCACCTGCACATCCAATATTACAGCACCTGGTATTCCCAAATGGTCACCCATGTAGATACTGACCTGGATTGACGTTGCTTAACTTCGGTAATCAAATAGCAACTGGTGTTTCAACGTGATATGAGCCTTGAATAGTAATGGAGGAGCATTGTTAAATCGTTATTTAGAATTGATATCAATTATAATCAATATTTTCTACGTTATCTGCAGTAACTTTTGATTCTTTTACTGCGAGAGTTAATATCAAATATCCAGAAACGTATCACTGTCTAGAAAAGAACAAAAAACATACGTTGAATATTCGAAGCGTGTATTTTAGATCACGCCTCGATTCATGAAAGATCATATATTGTTTTAGGTGTGGCTGTTCAGTCTGACTTAAAACATAATTTGGTTGGGTGTGGTTATTCAATCTGGCTTAAGGATTCCAGTAAGTATTTAATATTGAAATCATTTTTAACATCGATATTAAAAGTAAATTTTAACAGGTGGCATGACCAAAGACGGATATGCTACGGTTGGCATTACTTCCACCCAAGGGAAGAGGTAAGAAATTTCGGAGTCAAAATTAAATAAATCGCTCTCTTAATTATGTCTGATTTTTCTTCGCCCGGTTGAAATTTGTTGGTCCATATTGCAACGTGTAAATCATATTTGTTTCTCATCCGTGTTTTCTCCAGTTTGCTATCTACACATAGCAACAGAATAAATACAAATTATTACAATGCAGTTTTATTTTAAATACTTTCCTTCAAGCTTTTTTTTGTCAATAGGAATACATTGGTTTGCCTATCGCCCGTTTCACACACCTTCGCTGACTTCTGAACAGAAGTAGAGGGTTATCCTTCGTTTCTTGTTTGGTTTTCTGGTTACTTCTAAAGTCTTTTACTTCTCATGGTCCCTTTGCATCTTGGTGGCATTATCACCTTACTTGAGGTGGTGCCTATACACTGTTAACCTCTAACTCGAGTGGCTCTTGGACCTTTTACAAGGTGAATATCATTGTAAAAGAAATCTTCTTACCTTTGAATTTAGGAGATGCTTGAGATATTATATGCTTCTTCTCATACAATAAATAGATAAAGACATTATAATCAAATAAACAAAACATGTTTATTTGTTAGGACATTTTTTTAAGTTTATACTTTCTTTTTATAGATACACATATTTAAGTAAAAGAACGTATAAACATAAAAAAATGTCTTAAAAATAATTGTCGGACTTTGTCCATTTCATAATGTTTATTTGTAACAGTTATTAAGTATCATGGTGTCACCTTTCATTATATAGAAGAATAGTTAATTATTGCACACTAGCTCTCAAGTCGCTTATGTTTCACTTTACCTGATGAGGGGTCAGTCTTTCATGTCTCATTTTACCTGATGAGGGGTCAGTCTTGACCGATATCCACCGTTATTCTTTTTCCATTTTTACAAACAGTAGAGGCTTGACGTTCAGGTGACATCAGTTGCGCATCTCCTCTCTGGCCAGTCTAAGAGTTAACTCCACTGGATCTCACCCACTTCACGCCATTATCTCTAATGATTTTATTACGTACTCTTATGATTATTGTTTGGATTGGCAGTGAAGTTGTAAAAGGAATATTGTTCTACAGAATAATGCTAAGAATATCAGGAACGGTTTGTGTAAAAAACGATGCCGTCCTTTGGGAACAAAAATTGTGGAAACTCAGAAAAAGAAACAGAGCATATCTGAATATATCGAATGTAGAAGGTACATGGGGAGCAATGGACTGCTGATCTGACGATCCTATGTGAATGGATGAGGATTTGGAGGGATGGTAAAACGACAAAGATTACTAGCAGCTGCATAAGATAGGAGTTTGGGAATAGCCATTATCTCCTACGTTTCTGAAGGAACTCAGCGCATAGTAGTAGTAGTAGATATAGAATAAATAGAAGAAAGGGAAGAAGAAAAAAAAGAAGAAATAGAAAAAGTTTTCCATTTTCTTAGTCATATTCTTAGTATCTTATCTCCTTTCACCTAAAACTTTCGCTGCAATGTTTCAAAAGAATTTGTATAATATATTTGCTAAATGCGGTTGAAATATTTTTACAATCGATGTTTGTTTTGCTTCCATTCAAAAAGAACTTTGCCAGATTATAAACTGGGCAATATTCGCAAACCTACCACTTTTACTTTTTGAATCATTTTAATCCGTATTAGCGTAGTTTTAAAAAAATAAGTCAGACTTCGAAAGTATCAAAACTCAAAATTGATTAGGCCACTCTGCTTGCAAAAATGGTTTTAAGACGTAAATGAAATCTATGGAAAAAAGGAGGACGATTTTTAATTTAATTTTTAAAGAAAAAGGACAATCCACTGAATATTACTCAAATATTTATATATGTCTCTATATCTGACATGAGGTATTGTAATTATTGTTCGAACTGTTATCTTCAACTTCGTTGCCATATCCACGTAGTTTTGGCCATTGTACTCTCCGGGATTTTTCAGGTAACTGAAGTTTCGAACCGAACCTTTTATTCCGTCCACCGGGGTAAATTGTTCTAGTTCCACGTGCTTCTACGCTTCTGGATGTCTCAGTTATCTCCCTTTAACTCAACTCTCCAAATGTTTGTTCACCGCTGCTGGAGGCAGGTATCGAACTCACTTTATCCACTGTGCTATGTGTCCTGGAGAACAAATATTTCTGATTTACAAGAATTATTGTGACATAGAGCTAGAAAGAACTAAAATAAAGTTATATTTGAAAGCCTTAGCATTATGACATTTTGACTTTCTTTCCTTTAGTTAAAGCAGCTTATTAAAAGACATCGTGTAGCAGGAAAGATGGGATTCTGTAGCACAGACACTGGAAAAACTTTCGCAAAGGAATTCAGGTTTAGTACGTACCAACGTGAATTACGCTGAACACATTCTGCCGACTCAACAAAATCGCCTTTTCTTTTTATACTTTCTTCCTGAGCCAGAGAATTTTTATATTGGACACGCTGCCAGCCTCGATTCGACTCACTGACTCATACGCCTCGTCATTCCAGCGCCGATGCTAAGACGGTCTGCCTCGCTAGCAATTAGCTCGCACATATAGGCTACGCTACTCTAGCCCTCTTGGACCTACGAGGTAATTCCCCCCCCCCCAAAAAAAAATAACTACAAAGAGAATTTTGTAGCGCTGAATCTTCAAAAGTAGTTTCTAAATCTATCAACCCAGTTTAAGAGTAAGGTCTGCTGGGATTTAGCTTAATATATATTTTCTCATTTTACGATCTGAATAAAAACAACATTGATCTAGCTAACGTATCTGTCTCACACATTTGAAATCAGTAAGAGTATTACGTTAGTTAAATTAAGTTGTTTGAATTAATTAACTACTAATAATGCTACTGCTACTTCTCCTAATACTACTATTACTACAACTACTACACTAGGTAATAAACAAAGAAAATAGCGTGTAGAATACAAAGATGATGATGATGATAGATATGTGACACTTGATGTGAATTTACTGAGACGGAATTCTTTCCAAATCAATATATGTGAAGACCATGTCAAGCGTGATCTCAGGATACGGGATTTGTTTTTAAATCTGATCAGCAGGTACAATTTATTTTCGACTCAATGCTTATTTTTAACTCAAGGAAAAGTTATAATATAAAATCAAGTTCAATATTTCTGCTTACACATGCGCACTTCGACCACAAGCCTTATTTGGGCCTAGAAGTAAAGAAACATACGTTTGAAAATGTGGGAAGTTGTTCTGAAATTTTACTATATATACATATATATGGTGTATGAAAAATACTTTTATACATATTGGGGCGTGTTCCTCACAATAAACAAAGATAAATATTTATATCAGTGTATATCCGCAAATCCTTCGTTTTAGAGTTACGTTTAAAGAAAGTTTGTGGTAAATGGCACTGTTTTGCCATGTAGACTAATTTACATTTCTCATTCGTGTACATTTGTAGCTAGACTGTCTTTAACGTTCAACTTGTGTAGTAGTGAGTTAACTGAGAAGTGTTAAGTTTAACAATCACAGAATATGATTTTTACATACGGTCGCGCGAATAGTAATGTGCGACAGATTCCATGGTACCAGATAATATGGTAATAAGTATTTCTGGATTGTAAATTTAACAACACCTACCGTAAACTTTAAACTTAATTCAAAAAACAATGTATTTGGGGACATATGGTTATGATGATATATATATATATATATATATATATATATATATATATATATATATATATATATATGCAGTAATATAGTCTTAAGATGTGCTATATTTATGGGATGATTTATGCTCAATATCAGAGATAGAGCGTGTGTAAATATAAAAGTGAACATAGAAGTCAACACTTAGAGACGACTGTCTGTTTCATGCTAGATGCATTCGTCAGGCCACGAGTGCTGTTATTTTTCTCGGCTATTTATATATACGGATCAGTGGTGCATTGTGTGTAGTCCATTTTGGCGGCTATTTTACCGGAAGTCGTTTATTTGTTTATTTATTTATTTGGGTTAAATTAATTTGCTTGTTTTTATTTATATATTTATTTATTTATTTATTTTATTTCTTATCTTATATATTTATTTATTTTTATTCTTATTTTAATTGGTGTTTTTATTAACGTGGTAAAAAATTGTTTATATCGCTTATTTAATAGATCTGTTTTGTTTTGTGCAGATAATTAAAGCTATTTATTCAATTTCAGGGTTGATTGTTGTAGTTTATTCGGACTATTATTTTGGCGGGAACAGTTTTTAATTTATTTATTACTTCATGTATTTATTTGGATTGATTATCTTTATTTGTTTTTTTAACGGTGAGTTTAAATTATTAAATAAAAGATCCGAGCTCATCTCAAAATGCAGACATGAAAACAAATTATTACTACGTTACTTAAAAATCAAAAACGGAAAAAATAAAATAAAAATAAATAAATAAACAGAATGACAAGAAAATAAGCAAAATAAATTAACCCAAACAAATTACCAAATCACACCTGTTAGGATAGACAAAATAGAATAAAAAATATGAAAAAAAATCAATGAACCCAAATAAATAAAGTAAATAATAAACAAATTAGAAAACCATTATGACCAAAATATTAGTTAGACTATAAAAATCAAACCAAAAATCCAACGAAAAAATAGCTATAACTATTATATAACGATAAAAAACATACTACGTTATTTAAAAATCGAAAACCGAAAAGAGAAAATATACAGTATTACAAATAAATAATAACAAGTAAAATAAATTGACCTAAATTCATCCAAATAAATAAATGAACTAAAAAACTGATCCCGATAAACTAACCATTAGAAAAAAAAACAAATAAAAATAATCAATCCAAATAAATACATGAAGTAATAAATAAATTAAAAACTGTTCCCGCAAAAATAATAGAATAAACTACAACAATCATCTCCCAAATTGAATTAATAGTTTTAATTATCTTCCCAAACCAAAACAAAACTATTAAATAAGCGATATAAACAAATTTTTACTACGTTAATAAAAACACCGATTAAAATGAAAATATAAACTAAATATATAAGATAAGAAATAAGAAAATATATATATATAAAAACAAGCGAAATAATTTAACCCAAATAAATAAATAAACAAATAAATGACTTCCGGTAAAATAGCCTCCAAAATGGACTACACACAATGCACCACTGACCCGTATATATAAATAGCCAAGAAAAATAACAGCACTCGTGGCCTGACGAATGCATCTAGTATGAAACAGACAGTCGCCTCTAAGTGTTGACTTCTATGTTCACTTTTACACACACACACACACACACACACACATATATATATATATATATGTGTTCAGTGGACGCCACCTACTTCATGAAAACTTCCATGGCAATAAACGATATTGGATAGAAAGAATGAGTTGATTACGATATTCAAGTAATTGTGACTATTTTCTCCTTCCTCCCTGAATTGTTCTTCTCAAATAATAGGTTTGATTTTTCATTTGGTACCAGAAAGCACGATGAAAAGCATTATCATTTCGTCCTATGATTTATCTTTTCATATATTGTCATATAAAAGTCAAGAGACGTGAATGTATTGAGATTTCGCGCAACTTAATCCTCTGAGACATTGTTAGTTGTTTACTAATAGTCGGTCAACACTGCTACTAGACAATGCAAAAGGAACTAAGTTTATCTATCTATCTATCTATTCAGTTAAGGCCAATATGATCTCGAAACGTTACGCACAGAAAAATTAATCTTGAAAAAAGAAGAGCATTTTATAAGAATGCTAGGAATGATTTTCTAGTTTTTTTTAAATTATTTTCATTCTCCTCAAAACTAAATCATCTTTAACCGTTTAGCTTGGCAAAGAAAATCTTTCATTCCGCCCATTCTTTTTGGAATATAATTATTATTCTGAGTAAAAGTAGAGAGATATAGAGAAAACCATAACGCACATACAAAAGAATAAACGAATACAGGAACAAATAATAATAATTATTATTAATGATTATTCAAAAACAAGTTTATCCGTGACGTCAAACAATGGCGGCTTATTTTAGTTTGCAATTGCATTGTACTTATAAAATATCAAACCTGCCTTCGTCAGTTTTGTTTATTTTCAATAATTTCTCGATATTAATATTAAAGAAAAATTAAGAAAACTAATTAACCTGTATTTCGTCTCATTGTTATAAATGAAAACAATTATAATTTACCCTATCTCTCTTCCTCTTTATATATATATATATATATATATATATAATCCTTTAAATGTTTCTTTGTCTGCAAAACCAATTGCTACTTAAGTGTTCATTTAACGTAACATTTCCATTATAAACTTTTGTCAGTTTCTCCTACAAAACCAGATGTCGCTTCATAATTATAAATTATGAAAATAAAAAAAATGGTATTATCCAATTAAAAACTTACGAAAAATAAATAACATTATAAAATTGTATTTGTATATTAACACAAGGCATACTTTATGTTATTCCAAGCAAACAGGCGTTGAATTACAAGAACATTTAAATATGTAATTTAGTTTCTTTCATTAAAAATGCCAGAGAAATTAAAATATGGCAGCATTTGAATATATAAAACAAAATAAAAAAAACAAAAAACAATTGTATATATTTTCACGTCATAGTCATAGTAAAAGTATCCCTGTTAATAGGCGGTATTATTGTATGAGTCGGCCTGAATAGTGATGAATGAGTTCTTGTACTGTATGAGTAAATTGTAATGAATGAATTGGTCGCGAATCAGTTAAAGAGATGTAGGATAGTCAATAACGACCAACTTTTCTCCACGTGAAATGTAATAAATCAAAATAAAAAGAAATTGAATATATCTCATAAAAGTCATCATTAAAAGCATTTTTCTTATTTCGATGTAAAATATCGGCAGCATGGTCAGTGGAGCACAGAAATTAATTTCTATAGCGCGATTTATTTTAATTGCATATTTTAGGTTGTTGAAAAGCGACGACATTTAATCATACTGGGCATACATTGAATATAATCTTATATTTACCAATCACAAAAAATGAAATTATAATTGCAATTATATGAATTATACGATCTAATCTTTCATTCATATGCCTACTTTTTATGATTTAGGCGATCATGGTTCTACATAATTTCCTGTCATTTACTCATTTTAACCTTTAATATTCTTTAATATCCTTCTTTGTTTAAATAGATGGTATGACAGCGACAAAGCCGTTAAGTAGCTCGTCCAGCCTACTTCCAATATGCTTAATGATTCTAAATCTTTCCAGACACCCTTTATTATACGTCCAAGCGTCTCTTTCTGGCTTTAAAGATATCTAGATCTTTGCGTTTCTTGTTCTATTTATGTTATACCAGAACATTACCTATTCTATTGTAATAGAGTCTCCCACACTTAATAATAATAAGTAGTAGTAGTAGTAGTAGCGGTCGCCAGTTGAGCTCAGTGGAGTGGAGTGAGTCAGTCGATGTCGGACATTGAAGTATCAACCACCACAACTAGATTGCTGCGTCATTAATTATTATTGCAAATTCCTAACGTTTTGTACGTCGTGCCCTTTTAGGGCCAACTTAGCGAAATACAAGCCTCCACTGTGAAAACTACTCTACAAAAATTTAAAACTTCCTCTTTTCTCACATGTCCTAGCCATGGTATTCTTAACATCGTCTATAGAACTATATCTTTGTTCCTTCAATTAATAAAAAAAATAATGAATGAAGCCTTTGATTTTCTACACATTTGTAAAACACATAGACAAATAAACAAGACTCGTTTTTAGCCAAACAGCAATGATTTCAGATTAGTTGATTTTCTGAATTAAAAATACAGTGAAGAACTGGATCGACATCAAGTGCCAGCATTTTATCATCTCTTGACATATTTAAACCGTTTAGGAATTAGCCGATCATGGCCCTCCACTACTTCCTGTCTTTTTTAGCCCTTAGTAAAGGCATTCATTTTGCTATATCTCCTAATACATGTTCGGCCGACCATTTAAAAAACTCGTTAGGTAGGTGATGCGCCACTTTCCTCTGTCCCTCTTGCCTACAATATGTCCTTTTAGGCATCAAAATTTTCCAAGCGTTGTTTCCTCATTTTGTGCCCTAACATTTTCAAATTTCTGAGTCTGTTGCTACGTATAAGTGACATGTTAGATTCCATTCTCTTTAAAAATGACATTGCTCAAATTGTGACGTCGTCCTCCGGTCGCAGCGTCGACTGTGTCGTTCTATCCTAATCTACCACGGCGCCAGTTGTGACGTCCCTAACAGCATCAATTGTGACGTCTTCGCCGCGGCGTCAGCTGTTCGCTCCTCGCTGCTCCAAACGTGAAGTTCTAACCCTTTTATGATCCGGGTACGAATCTGGTTAGATTGATACCAGCCTCGCCGTTCCCAACCTGCTTCCAACACCTGGTTACCAGGGTAACTGCACTGATCTCCAGTCTGCCTACCCACGTTGTGAATTGATCTTAGACAGACGAGATCAAACAGGGGTTGGGGCCATAATGCAAGCTGAGTTCAACGGGGGTGATAACACACAATTATGTATAAAATAAAATAAAATGAAAAGTCCAAAGTATCAAAGAAAAAGGTAACAAACTTTTATGTCTATTTGTTCGGTACATAGGACTATGTCTACTTCCCGACCCGTTCTGTGGATTGTGGCACGACGCTTTCACTAGGCAACTTTAAGGCTTCAAGTTGTCTGCTCTCTAAGAAATTTGTGTTTCGGTGTGTCTTTGGACGAAAGTCGAAAAACTTATTTCTGTGGTCTGATTCTAAGTCGCTCTTCAAACTGTTTGTTCTTGGTTGAAGAAGAGTCCAAAAGTGTGCGTGAATCTTGGTCAGCTATCTTGACGCGGTTTCAACACTGGGCGCTCATCTCTGCTTGTCGTCCAAGGCTCAAAATTTCTCGCCAGGGTCCGCGGCTGACTCAAACTTCTTCTCTCCAGCTTGGGTCGAACGAACTGATTTCTGTCGGTTGGGGTTTCGCTTTTATTGACGCCGTCAAAACTGGGGTGGGTCTGTCGGCGCCAGGGGTTCTTCGATAATTCTAAATACGTATCCACCCTTCTTATTTCTGGTTAGGGATTTTTCATTCTTTTCCATTTTCGGTAACTCTCCTCTCACTCCCACTCCCTTACTGTGCCTCTGAGGGGCGTGTACCAACTTCCCCACTTCTTCGTATCGGTTCCTCACACTTACACTTCTGATAGAGGCGTCGACTGATTTTCTTCGTGCGTCACGTGACCACTCTTGGCCAATGAGGTCCTGGTCGGGTATCTTTCCTCCTCCTTCGTGTGTCATGTGATCTATTTGGCCAATGACGTCTTAGTCAGGCGTGAACAATCCGTGGCTTTGTTTGGGGAAATAAATACCTTGCTTAAAAAACAAAAATATTAATTAAATCGCCCTTATCATGAGCGACCGAGATGACACTCTCGGCTTTTTAACATGTGGTATTTGTCAAGCAGTTTATCGCTAATTGGACATGATCTAAGAAAGGAATTTCCTAGGCTAGCTGGCGTTTTCTGAAGCGAAATAAAAATATTTCATTTTCCTTTCGCTCGAAGGTCTGATAAGAAAAATCTTTATTATCGCAGGGCAAGCATTTATTCTGTCAAAAGAAAGAAAATTTTTGCCAGTGACAACATCTTGTGTGGGATTTTTTTAATTCTAAAGACTGTCTGTGTTTTCGTATTAATGGTTTGTCTTCATATCCTTAGTAAGGGTCTAAGTGGGTGGGGAAGTGTATCTATCATTCCATTCATTTTCCTTCGGTTCATGTGTCTGATAACAAAATTTTATTGCCCTGGAAAATCCGGTCGGTGAAAATCCGGTCGGTGAGAATGCCTGTGTGGTATTTTAATTTTTCATATCTAACTACGGTTCTGTAGCCACACCTGTGTTTTGTCAAAACATTAACGTTTTCAAATGGACTTTTCTTTGGCGAACATTTCTTGACAACACAATTCCATTATCTCTATTTTAGTCACTTATCGAAATAAAAAAATTTCGTTCGAGTTTTTTTTTCCTTCTTTTCCTCCTTTCTTTCTTTTCCCTTGGGTGACATCCAATTGATAACAAACTTCCATTTTTCGTGGACACGCAGAAATCTATCAAATGCTTGTTCGTAGGTGACCTGGATATTTTCGACATCGCTATCTATCAATTCTAGCCGTGTGTGTGTGCTCGCCTATGACCCGTTTTCGTATATTTTTTTCTTTCTTTCTTTCTTCTTCGTTTTCTCTTTCTTTCTCCCAGATCGCTTGAATGTAAAGAATTATTCTTAAAGCCCAAAATATTTTTCGGCCTTAAATAATTATTAAATGGTTGATAAACCGTAAAAAACAAATCATATATCTATGAATATTTCTTTCAAATCGTCAGGTATGCATGGTGCCACAAAATGCTGATTCCATGGTGTACTCAGCATCCATCTGTAGAACCATATTTCTGTTGCTTCAAGTCTCTTCTCCATCTGGGAGGAGTTATTTCAACATTCACTGCCTTATAGGATGATCGATATTACGCAAAAGTGCAGTCCTCTTTTCTTTGTCTCCAATAGAAAAAAAAATCCCGTTTCTTGATACTTTGCTTATTTTTTGAAAGGCATCTTTCGCTCACCAGATACGCCTTTGGATTTCGATGTTGCACTTTCCATCTCTGTAAAAATACTTCTTTGATATTTGCATCTTTGCTCCTATTTAATTTTCGTATGCTCAATTTGTAATTCACATTTCAGGTTGTTCCTTTTGCTGACAACCATAAAATACTGTTGATGTTTAATCATTCCCTCTCTTTTTCCTTTATTATCTTCTGTAGGAATTCTTGTATCATTTCTGTTTCTGTTACCAACACTATGTCATCAGCATATCTGATATTTTTAATACTGAATCCTGGTAGGCTTTTTAATTTTCTCAGGATTGCTTCATTGTAAAAGTTAAATAAATCCGGCGAAAAGAAATATTTTTATGCCACTTTCTATTTTTGTGTATTTATTGAATTTATTTTATGACGGTATGGCGCTTCCAGTATAAGTTCTGGATTATACTAATATCCTTCCCAAATAAATCAAGCTAACCTACCAATTTGAACAACTCTTTGTGTCATATTTTGACAAATGCATAATATTCAACTGCCAAGCGTATTTTAGAGAAACTGAGCGTTGCTGAGAATAAATCTGTTAATGATATGAATCAAAATAGTAGTAATAATAATGGTATGTATGTATTCAAGTTATGTCTAAAAATTGTATACAGTATACAAATATAAAATGTCTTCAAAAATGATAAGTCTTTTACAAACATCGCTTGTCTTATGAAAAACGGCTGTGTTGATAATGAACGCCTCAAAACGAATGAAATGCCGCCAGCGCGAAGGCATGCAACTGAAATGTGCTTAATATGATGGGGATCTTGGTCATCTTGGAAGTCTCCGTTAGTTGATTAGTTAATAAACGGAGCAGTTTAGTATAGATACTAAAGAATTCTCCTGTCATTCTGTTAATTTTACCATGGCGGGAAGTTAGTAGTTTGTATGCATAACTATCTTTATACGTATAAGTGTCGCAAGGCCGGTGAATTTATTTAATTTTTCCGTTGTCCAACCAACATAAATCAAATTATATTTAGTACATTCGGTGGTCTATATTAAATGGAAATCAGTACAATTTGTACATTCTGAAGAATTTGTAGTATTTCTCTTTGAATTTCTCATGAAATTGAATTGACTCATGTTGTTGCACAACGAACAGGCGTTTACCATTCTATGAGTGTTTTCAATTATCAAATGTCATGTCAATTCTATCACAGATTCAAAGAGAAACATTATTGTTTCTTCAGAAGATGGGAATTGTACTGATTTCCATTTAATATAAGCAGCCCTGTTACTATATATGACTCTGTGGGTTGCACAACAGAAAAATTAAATAAAAGATTCAATGGCCACAGGTATGATGTCAGACACAATAATGTGTCATCAACGAATCTTGCAGAACATTTTATTACAAATGGCTGTAATTTCGACAAACCTACTAAGGTGCACATTCTGAAAAATATTCAGAATCTACCGACCTGTCGACGCTTAAAACTCATGGGTTTAATTACTTATGTAAACTAGTAACTTTCTGCCCCGGGAGAATGAACAAAATGATATGAGAGTTCGATAAGAATTATATTAAACTGTTTTCCTGATTTTCTCTTAGTAACTAATCAACCAAGATGAGACGATCACGATCATATTACGAACGTATCAGTTGCATGCCATTCACGCTGCTTCCGTTTCAACACCTTAATTATCAGTTCAGCCATTTTTCAGGACAAACGACATTTGTAAAAAGACTTATATATTTTGTAGCCTTTTATATTTTTATACTTGTAGATTCTTTTTTAACATAAACTCAAGAAGACAGACATAATGTCGACATATTTTGGACATTGTCAAACACTTTCGTTTCTCTTCTTGAATCGTGATCTTCTCTAAGCGTTGAAAAATGTTGATAAGAGTTACGTCAATCAGTTGTTTAATAATAATAATAATTAAAAATATATCATCCATAGTAATCAGTGACCTCAAGAACAGAATGTGCTTTCTTATTGACATGGCAGGCCATGCAGATTTTAATGTATCTTTGAAAATCTTCAAAAACTATCAAAATACAATAATATTCAACTGAAAATCTAAAATATGTGGCACACGAGGACATCAAGAATTCCACTTTTAGTTGTAACATCCGGATTGACTGGAAAAATTCCGTTAGTCTCATTGAACAGATTCATTTTAGCCCAGGCCTTAAAGAAATGCAAATAATTGTACTCATAATTCTAGTTAATATCTTTCGAAGAGCTTTATCAACATAAAATATGTGTGATCTTAGATTTTTTTCTTCTTGACCTTTGGTCTCCGGTTTTGATCCGTAAGAAAATGTGAAAACAACAGAAATCAAAGGAAATAATAATAATAATAATAATAATAATAATAACTGAACTCTTCTTACGGGAAGTCCTACTCTGATTATGCTTTCTTATTTCCCTAAAAGGTCTAGGTTGACAGAGATGCTATGTTGTCTGCGTCAATTTCTTCTGCTGATTATACATTTTTGAATGAACCATCAAAGGACAAATTAGTATTGGGATAATTCACACCAAAAAAGGACAGCTGCCATATGCTTTATCGTGCATTTACTGAAATCATGGCCTCTACAGAGCCAAAAATAATGTCCGTTTCAATCATTGCGCATTAAACTACAGTCTCTATGTATGTATTTGCTAAATAAAATGCTCCTGAAAAAACAAAAAAAAAAACAACATGCAATGCAATTTGAATTCTTTCTTTTTATGTGCCGTGTCTCTATAGAACGTAGGTGATCATAGCCCTTTATTTCTTCCTATCCTTTGTATCTTATAAGTTTTATCTATTATTTAGCTACTTTCCCCCAGGCAATGTCCTGTCGTCCACTTGCTTAAGCTCGTTAGGAATGTAATGCTTTGCTTTCCATTGTCTCTCTTTCACTCTATTCGACCTGTGAGTATCAGATTCTTCAAGACCTCCTTTCTCATTACGTGTCAGCTGTCTCTTCCTGATGTTAAGTATAAGCTTCCTCCTTGTTAGCATCCTCTCCAAAGCCTCATCGTTACTCACACGCTCGGTCCATGATATCGTTAGCATCCTTCTATAGAACCACATCTTCGTCGCCTCGAGTCTCTTCTTGATCTTTGAGGAGACCGTCCAACAGTCGCTGCCGTAAAGGAGGACAGATGTCATGTACCTCAGTACTCTTTTCTTTGTTACCAAAGAAATAAGTCCAGTGTCTAATGGGAAAATATTATTCTACAAAAAGACTAGTTTTCAAAATAATCTCTTGCTATGTGAATGCTCTTGATGCAGGGCTGAATATTATTAATATCACCTGAAAATTATACAATGAAAAAAATGTAATATTATGTATCTGTGTCGCTAATTAGTTCTCTGCTATTTTCCATTTGCCAAAATGAATACCAACGAAGTTTAATAACATGGAATCATCTCTTCCCAATAAAAGAAGAAGAATTCAAACATTTACAATGTTTTCAAAATATATTAAAATTTCAATAAATAAATATATAACTAAATAAATGACCACATTTAAACCAATGTAATGCCTGTCTAAATAAGAAATAATTCAGACAATTCCAAACTTGTCGCGAGAATGAGTATATGTAAAGGCAAGTGATGACTTGCATTGCTGAATCCGGGGAAATATAAAAACGAATCTTAGATAGATTTATATGTGATTCTTCTTTTTCTTTCCCTCTGCAAGTAATGTTGCCATTTTCCTTACCTTTGCTTACAAGTCCCTCAGGTTGACGGAAACTGAATCAGTTCTATTAGTGCGAACGTGTCACGTCATAGACTCTGCCGAATGGTAAGCATCAACTAAGACTGTCTGTCATTTTGTTTTAATTCTTTTTATAATGGCTATTGGATTACCTCCTAATAATAAAGCAAATTTAACGAAATAAGGAGAGACATCAAGTAGAAAATCAATAAACAATTAAAATGAAGATGGGAAGAAAAAAAAAAGGAAAAAATAATTAAAAATGTGATCATAAGTAAACGTAGCCTGGTTAAAGGCCAACAAGGACGTTGAGTACTGAAGAGCGAACACTATTGTAAGATATATTTAGTAACTATCACTCCTGCAAATATTTTACAACTTCTGCCAAGCATTATCGCTCACAAGCTCATAGAAGGAGAGCTACCAGGAAATATGAGAGTCACCAAAAATCATTTTCAACACAAATTTAATAATCATTGTTGCAGGATAGTATTTTCTATGTTTGGCTTAATTTAATAAATATGCAGGACATCTTTTGTAGTTTAACGAGATTTACAAACTAACGCGCATATTACATCACATACAAATCATACAAATCTATGCATGTTGCTTGGCTAGTTGTCTTCATCTAGCGGCATATCAAACTCTGTTATTTAATGTCGAAATCTAAATAATTTGTACGCAATGTCATTTTTTCTAGGAAAGAATAAGGATTTTAATGATACTAGTTTTACTAATTAACCCGTAGCTGAGAGGAGAAGAGGTGGATTCATGCCTTTCCCAAGGAGATTTGCGCGTAAGTCAATGTAACGAACCGAAATGGAATTTGAACTGGGCTCTCCGATGAATAATTCTAAGTCATTATCCATTGCACCATCTGCACACCCAAGCTTGCACTACCTGGTAACTATGCATGTTTTTGAACAAATGTTTTCTGAAAAATTAGGCTTTGATTTTTTGTGAATAATTCTTTTATTTAGATAAAATAATCAGCTCAAGAAATATCCGCATTAAAATAATATTAGATTCAGATCTTTTCTGCCAATTTAACCTAAAATATTAATTCACCGCAAAATAAAAAAAAAACAAAGAATTTATATTTACTAAAATTCATACCAAATTCTGCCAGAGTGAGTCTTCCATTTCACTCCGTTTGTAAAAAAAATCTTTGTAAGTAAATTGAATATCATCCGCTCTTACGCAATGTGAAGAACTCCTTTATTTTGTCTAATTTTTCATTCTGAGAATTGCGAGACAAGCTAAACAAATTTTGATTTATAATTTCAAAAGAGTGCTAAAATTTAATTAAAAAAAAACAAACAAACACCTTGATTTAAAATATATAATTTCTTGGGGTGATTTAATATTTGCGATAAATAACTTTACATTATTTGGGGTGAATTAACAGAAAAGATTATTAAATCCAAAATGTCTTATCTATTTAAATAAAAATTATATTTATATAATATTGTCAGTAATAGTTATTATTTTCTGGTTATTAACAATACATTTCTTCCTGATTAATTTGTAATAGAAATCATTAACAATGCATTTATATTCTCACATAATTGAAAAATATTCCGATAATGTCGGTATATATGTAGAAAAGCTTTCCACTGTAGCTTATAAGTGAAATGTTTAAGTGGAATCAACGCCTCACAGCACCGATTCCACTCTCACGACCTCCAATGACTTGATTTTCATTGATTCAATGAGACGTCACTCACAGCGGCCATTTAAGCCCCAGGGATTCCCAGAAAGGAAGTAGAGTTTACCGTCAATCTTTCGTCGGAAACAGCAATGATTTCTTGACGAAAAATGATCGATCCACACTCGAAGTAAACTCAGCAGCAAATTCTAGACGTATATATAAGTAAGTGGTAAGACATGGCACCTCCATTTGGTGCCATTCATATTCTGCATAATCCTTTTCTAATTCTAATTTATCGTGTTTCTAAAGACCTATTAAATACAACTCGTGTCTAACCTATCTTTGTAGAGCTTCAGAGTCGTGCTTCTCTGAGACTGTCAGTCACGGCTAGGTTGACTAATCTGTTATGCTTCTGAATCTATGGCTGGAAGGATGGTATAACGTTGTTTACCTTTCTCTAGTGCTGATGTAAATGGAACGAAATCGACTCGCTATGTTTTCGTTCCGAGATGCTAACCATTACACTTGTGATGATAATGAATTATCGCATCTTACCCATTTCAATACTAACCACTCCAAACCAAAAGAAGAAAACACGGAAAATCCTTACAAAGTAGAACCACCACAAAGACCTGAAAGTGCCCACAAGATGTCCAGGTGTATAATGCATTTTCTCCCGTACAAACAATAACTAAGGGAGAATATGATAAGACTGAACATGTCTCATCCTTTGTGTAAATGCCGTGTAATCACAAAGGCTTCATTTTAGCTTCCTCAGTTGATATTTGTGGCTGTCCATTTATTACACTTACTAACTAAAGATTCATAGATGTTTGTGTTGAAAGGGATTCCTATATAACTTACATGTCACGCATTAGATTTTGAATTTGAAAATCCATACTCTGATAATAATGAACCTGCCGCATCCTACCCTTACTAACCACTTTGTATAAAAGCCACCTAATCACTAGCTCTTCAATTTAGCTTCTTCAGTTGATATTTGGCGTTGTCTGTTCATTACAACACAACCACACAGCCATATATTTTATATAGTGAAAACATTAAAAAAGTAATATAAAAGGCAGTGCCAATATGATAAATGTTTAAAGGTTTTTATTCCGAAACGGTCTGAGTTCACTGTAGAGTTCTCAAGATGGCTTCTCTTCTTTTCTTAGTTTCAGAGGGAAGAAAATCCGTCAAATTGCATATATTTCAAAGCAAATATATTTTTAAACTCGTGATTATGACCAGATTATACTATATGCACTTAAAATGAATCTGAAATATTTTCAGTATCATTATCATATTTATTTAATAAGAGACCGAATGAACAAAAATAAATTTTATATTGCTACCATATCAGGGGTGGTGCTTCTCAGTTTTCACTTTCCAGATTTGCTACAGTTCAGAATCATTTACAGAAAAAATGTTGTAAGCCTTATCGCTACTCTAACACTATTTCCCTGGCAAACGTTCAGACGAACTACATTTTCTTCAGACCACGAGGATAATAGCTGCTACTTTGACGGAGTCGAATCACCCTCATTTCTTCCGTATTCTAAATGTAAAGAGAAAGATTCACTCATAAATCTTTTACCCAAGAACTACCATTCTTACAATAATTACATTGTTCGGACGGTTGTTCTCATTTCCAACATTTTCTTCACCTTTGCTGTGACCAGATATTGAACTCGGCAACGAGAACGAGAGTGATTTGATAGGGTGACATCTTTGCTAAATGCAGTTGTTTGTAATGAGGGGTTACATTATATCACGTGACCTAACGATATGTTGAGGATAAATTCGGCTATGAAATGCAAATGACTCTTTTTTAAATTAAAATCAATTTTCTTCTTTTTTAATCTTCGTAAAGGTAGACCACTATATGAGAACTCAGACTGTGTGTTTATTTTAACCATTTCACCACAAGCAAGGCGAAAATGCCACTACAATACATAGGTTAACAGGACGGGAAAGGGAAAGCGGATGAGAAGAATGAGAATGGGGGGGGATTGATGAAAAATACAAGAAAAGAACAAGGTTCAAGAAGTCAGAACATGGCGATTGACGTGGTATTTTGATTTTTAAATATTTCAGTTATCACGAAAGCATGAAATCTGAGGTTCACATGTGATAAGTGCGAGAAAAGATCAATAAAACTTTGCGATCCACTTCCAAATGTAATAGCACGCTTAAATTGATGTAGTCAGAAGGCAATATAAAGAGAGAGTGACGGACGTATAGAGACAAAAAAAAGAGTGCGACACAGAGAGTGATAACAGAGGGATTATCATAGAAAAAGGCAGTTATTTTTTTTAAGCATTTCACCCCAAGCAAGGCGAGAATGCAACTAGTACACAAAGGGTTACAGAGAGAGAAGGAAAAAATTGGGTACAGGGGATTGAGGAAAGGATAAAAAGAATCGGGATTAAGGCAGCAGAAGATGTTGATTGACATTAGATTTAGATTTTTATAAATTTATAGTTACCAGGGAAGCTACTAAGAGGAAGGGATATGTAATGTCGGGGAATGCAAAAGAAGAAGCTGTTGGAGAAGAAGAGGCGGTTACATTTCAACAGTAAGCAGTTGCGATCTAGTTACCAACCTTGTGGCGTACTTAGATCTATACAGTCCAGGCACCAGTGAAAATATCTCGTCAGAGCAGATGCCATGTAAATAGTTGCAGAAAAGACAGAGGGAAGCCACATCAACGTCTGTGAGAAAGTGACTGGAGCCGAGATACCAAGTCAGAACAGATTACATTGCATATCTATCTTTGGATTTTGTCTAGGACCTCTAGATGAATAGCGGAGAGGCACTAGACCCTATATGGCAACAGTATTCAATTCATGGAAGATTTGTAGATGTGAAGGATGGACTCAGAAGAACCTTCTGGCACAACATAGAGAACCAACTTTCCTTGCATTAGATGCAGCTATTGATTCAATGTAGTTGTCCCACCTCAGGTCAGTGGAAAATGTGAGACCAAGGCGCAGTGCGAAGCTCTTGTGAAGTTGAGCATTAACCTTGCTGATAGGAGGCGGGGAGTTTTCTCTATGGTGGTTTTGATGTTCAACTTCAAGAGAGCGTCTCACTGTTTTGGAGGCATTTTACAAGTCATTTCTTGTCAACCTCAGATTGGATGTCCTTTTCAAGAATAACGGCTAGGTTAATTTTGTCAGGAATGCTGGATTTACTACTGAGACAAGAGTAAATGGTAGTGTCGTCTGCGTAGGTGCCTACTTGAGAACTGATGACATCAGGAAGATCATTAATGAAAATCAGAAACAGTGTAGGACCAAGGATAGAGCCTTGGGGAACGCTAACGTTTGTATGAAAGGATTTGGAATCGAAGCCATTCAGGATGACACAGTTTGATAGGAATGACTGGATTAAATTAAATAATCGTCCTGTAATACCGTATCCCTGAAGCTTAAGTAGAAGGCCGTCATGCCAAACTGTCAAATTCCTTTCGGAAACCTAAAGCCACAGCTCGGGATTCGCTGTTTTTATCAAGAGCTTGTTATACATATATTCAGTGACGACCGTAAGCATACCAGCGGTAGAACGGGCAAAACGGAAATCATATTGCTTGTCAGGAAATAGGTTGTGTGAGGCAAAATGTTTAGACACTTTGGCATTGATTAAAGCCTCGAAGAAATGTAAAGAGACTCATAAGACGGTAGTAAGATGGGTCAAAAGGGTTTTCAGTTCTTATGAACAAGAATGACAGAGGAGTTCTTCCAACAGGCTGAAAAGCAAGAATCAGCGAGGCAATAGTTTTATAGTTTCGAGAGAACTGGAGCCAGCTCAGGAGCACATTTCTTTAGGACTACAATTCATATCCCATCACCACCACTTGCTTTATGAGAGTCTACTTTAGAGATGATATCTATTACAATCGATGGTGTTATGCACATGTCATATATCGGTTCTAGAGGGAAATCAGGTGTGGATATTCTGGATGGGTCGAGTCGTGAGTTGGATGAGAATTTCCGAGCAAAGCATTCAGCCTTATCAGTTGAGGGAGCTTGAACTTCGAATTTATTGAATAGAAGAAGGATTGAGGATTTGCTGCTGTTCAGCATATAATTGCAGAGCCGACAATAATCTTTAGAACCAATCTGGCGAGATGTAATTGGTTGTTTCATTATAGCAGCAAACAGTAAATTCTATTAATTGAGAATACACTTTTACTCGTTACAAGCAGAGACTGAGACGTCTGTTGCAATCAGACATGTCGCTCCGGTACTTAAAGAAGAAGTGATTCCTCTTGGCTATAGAGGCTGAGCAAGCAGGAGAGAACCAAGGAGATGAACGCGATTTAATTTTGTATTTTCTTGCTGGGATGAAAACTTCGATGACGGCTTTTACCCAAGAGGAAACCTCAGACGCACAATTTTGAATGGGAAGATTAAATCCAGGGGACGCCACGAAGGGAATTACGGAACATCTCTCAGTGTGCGCGTTGATAAAAGATATTCTGTTGTTAGGAGGTTCATGGCTGGGTGGGGATTGGAGAAAATCTTAACAGATATTACCGCGTGATCAGAGTTGCCACCAGGGCAGAGCTGTGTAGCACGACAAGAGTCAGAGATGGAGGTAAAAAAGAGATCGAAAAGGGAAGCGTTACCGTAAGGGTTACTGTTGATTGTTTAAATAAAGTTCCGTGACCTAATGATCTGTTGAAGAGTCTTTTTTAAAGGAGGCAATATAACTTTTCTTATAATTATTATCTGGGAATAGTCATGAGTTGAAAAAAAAAATAGCTTTAAACGGTATTTATCAATCTGTGCACTTTGCACGGCTCATGCTAGTGAAATATGATTATTATTATAAATAAAACTCCAACTAAAGTTTCCATAAACACAGCCTCCTATTACTGACGCCACTGGATCTGTTACAACATTTACTACAAGTAGCTGTTAATGCAACTATTAGTACTAATAAAATGTTACTAGTACTAAGAAATAAA
This sequence comes from Acanthosepion pharaonis, assembly GCA_903632075.3. Lineage (NCBI taxonomy): Eukaryota > Metazoa > Mollusca > Cephalopoda > Sepiida > Sepiidae > Acanthosepion > Acanthosepion pharaonis. The sequence continues at coordinate 5,136 of CAHIKZ030004450.1, read as the reverse complement.
AAGAAACGGGCAACAAACAGAATGACAAAGTTTAATAGAAATTACAGTAAGGACAGTAAAGCCGATAACAACTCAAATAATCACAAGGATAATAAATGAAAATAAAAATTGTACAACTTAACAATTTCTAAAGGCTGAGGTCATGTTACAGTCTACAATAATTATGTCATGTTGCTGATAGCAATAATAATTAAGCTAACAATAATATATACATATACTAGCAGAAACTCTGATTATAAAGATCGTAGAATGACGATCTGAGAACTGTGATAAAAATCAACATGAATAAGATCGAATACGCTAGCCCCAAATTAATCATAAATGAAAAATCACTTCTCTGAGATGGGGGAACTATGGCGGAAACACTGATACATTTCTTTTTCTTCTTCTTATCATCATCATCATCATCATCATCCTCATCTTCATTAATAATAATAATAATAATTTCACGTGTTCACACAAGTTTACTGTGAAAGATAAAGTGACATCCTGTCTCCTCAAATCGCCAACACCAGTCTCAGTATCATTATTACCCCGAGCACTATCATGATCGTGAACATTTTCAGGCCGTCAAATGTCTAATTAACTACAATCTTAGTTTTGTGTCATTATTCCAAATTTACTATGCATCTTCCAAAGTTTTCTCATTTTATGGCAAGTTTCTGGTATTTTTCCAAATTTTTTTTATTTCGTTTTTGTTAAGCCTATAATCGACTGTCACGGCCATAACATAGCAGACATATACGAAGATGAAATCAGGTCATCTCCAAACAAGGAAGGTGGTAACTCTGGAAGTTAACGTCTGAATGTTAATCTTTTCTAGCGTAGCATTTGTGCTATTGCTACTGCTACTACTACTACTACTACTACTACTATTCAAGTTTCTACATCACTAGAAATAGGTACTTCTAGTTTGGGATTAAATGACAGAAGAAATACTGAAGTATTACTCATCTATTTTTTAGTCAGGCTTTCGGCTGAAGAATTTAATTTCTTTCTTTCATTCTTTATTTCCTTTTTGTTTTATTTTGCTTTTACCAATTGTTCAAGGGGGTGTAGGTAGTGTGGTTTGTGTATAGGAAAGATAATGGTTAACCCTAGACTTGTAATAAATATGGCGACAAAGATGAGGACAATAGTCCGAATAATGTAAATAAAGCAGAAAGATCGTAAGGCATAGGGTGTAGCCCTTTAGTATGCCTGAATTGATCTCTTGGTTCAGAACATCAATGCATGAGTTCCTTTTCTTTCTTGTTATTGTTTCAGATGAATCACATGACCTAGATTACATGATGGATTATGCTTACGAATCTGAGATAATTTTTTCTGTTCTACAGAATATTCTCTCGTCTGTGCTTATAACAATAAATTTGCACATTGACATATTGTTTGTTGTAACTCTTTCGCCATAATTCTTTTTACATTCGCCAAATATATATAAAAAAACAAAACAAATATTTTAATACCGATGTAAAAATGACATTTTCACTTTTAGCGTAACTGCTTTTATTGAAATTACTACGAGTTCTTCGAAGTAACCCCACTTTGAACGCGTCTCTTGGGATTGTTACAACGATCCTTGTGACTGGCTAAAAAGGAACCAATCAGAAGGCCTCTTACTGAAGCTACTTCCTCCTGATTTGCGTGCCATATTTGAATCTTTGTTCCTCTTTCACACGTTGCCTTCCAACGAGTAGCCCGTACAAAAATTGCTATCGAAAAAAAAAAAAAAAGTTCAACAAATCTCTGGAATCCAGGATTTTAGTACCTACTCCACGTGAAGAAATAACTTTTAATCCACAGGAAGACCAAACTTCGAGACATTGCCGAGCCTTTACCACAAGAAAAAGAAATCATAAAATCTCAAAATACGTTTCTTTTCTGTGGCAAGTCCGCAAAATAACATGATTTTGCAACACTATTATTGCGATCATTCTTCCTTTCTTCACATTCTTCTGTTATACGTATAAAAGGTTTGAGTCTCAGATGTTTGATTTCGTTCTTTTTTTCACATGCCGTGTCCCCCTCACTAAATTATCCCTTTTTTGTATAGCGGTAATTACCATTTTTTTTTTCGAACTAACTTAAACGGGTGAAATACCAAAACTTTCAAAAAAAAAAAAAAATTAACTAGCAATTTATGCTACATAAATAAGGACTAGTTAATAAGGCATTTGCTTAGACGTGACTCGTTTGAGGAAGACGTTTGATAGTAGATGCCAAAATAAGACACCTAAGGACTTTGTAGCTGTTGCCAATGTTCATTTTTCTTTCTCTTTATTACACTTACGAAATTGTGCAAATATTCATTGCTTAAAATGATCGAATTTAAAACTGTAAATTCGTAAAGGCTTTGTTGCTTAACTGAAACTCTCTTAAAAGGAAAAGAACTTCAGTCATATTATGTTAGCGGAGAAATCCTTCAAAATCTTCGCAAAAGACAACCTCGTATATGAATGTATATCAGAGGCCAATTTAATAAATTCAAAAGTATGCGAAAACATGAAAACGCAGATATTAATTTGGAAAAAATGGCCTTTTACCAGACCAAGTATTAGAAACCGAATTAGTCTCGGATGTATATCGAAAAATGGCGGAAAAAGAACAAAAGTTTTTCTTTGACTTCCAATATGATATTACCACAAAATTCTAATGTGACAGACCAAATAAAGTTTCAAGTGCCCACACCAAGGCTACAATGCGCCAAATTTAGCGGCAGTAAAGTTGGTAAATTTGAATTTAAGAATTTCTTAGTTCAGTTCAAGAACTGTATTGCTCGGATAAATTCTGAGAATTAATATCGCTTCTTTCACTAGAAGATGATAATTATGTCGTAGCCGTCAATTTATTGAAAATGGAATTTATATATATCCTTTATTACTGATGAAATTTTCAAACAATTACTAGAAGTATGACACCGACTTTGTTAATGTAAAATGATATTTGTCAGAAATTAAACCTGACTTATCCAAGCTGGAATGTTCTGACCGCTTGGATTTTTTGAAGAGAACACAACGGGATTTGAAATATTTAACCACATATTTTTTTCAAATTACCCACTACTCTTCAAAAAGACTTAATTTACAAAGTTGGTAGCAATTATCCAAAACTCGACCATATTTTTGATAATTAAAATGAGTTAATAAAAACCGTAATAGAAAAAAAACACTCTTAGAAAAATAACTGCATTTCTCATGTCAAGACAATATTAAGTTTCGGAAAGGAAATATAACAAGGACCACAATATTAAAGAGTGTTTCTACACTAGAAAAACCTTGTGAGTAAAGATTTGTTACACATTGTAAGCTTTGTAACCAAAACTGATATTTTTTTGAGCTATAGTGAAGACGTCCTAGATGTAAAGAGCTTAACTTGTGTCTTCTCTGTACTATTTATAGAACTAAAGAGTGCCCTGGCCAAAATAAGTTACCCCGAGAATATGAAATTTGCAAATCCAGAGGCTACATTAGACCTCTTTGTAAACAATCTGTAAAAAGTATTCTTGTACTAACTTGTGTACCAATACTAGCATGCAGGAACAACGCTTTACCTTTCCATTTAGTGTCAATTACTATATCAAACGGGGAAAAATAAATACAAACTCTCGACTTGATACAGGCAGTCGGAGGTTCTATTTTTCTAAACATGTGATAAAAATTCAGACGTGAGAAATCTTTCTTAACTCCTGTAGAATTTGATGTTAAGACCTTCTTAGGGTCAAAGGAGCCAGGTTGTATTGGCTATTGAAGTAAATAGGTGTCGTTCCTTACCGATGAAGATTTCAAATGACTTAAGTTCGAAAGCATAAGCTTAAATTAAAGCCTAAACTTAAGATGATTCAATCCGTGACTTGTGAGTATGACAAATGAAAACTTGAAGATGCCATTGAATATATTGATAATGGTTATCACATTACACTCAGTCGGAGGATAAAATCAAGTCTGTGTTCTCTAACCACTGAGTAGCTCTTTTCGATTTAAACAGTTATCGAAAAACTCGAGCAACAAAACTTATTTCAAGATTATGTGGAGGTATTCCAACAACAGGAGCATGAAGCTACTATCGAACGTTTTGAAGTCGCGTCCTAAAATGTTGCTAATTATATTTGGAAACCTCATTGGCCTTTAAAACTGAGGAGCAAAGTACATCAAAATTACACATGTTACAATAAATTAAAACACATGGTCCAGGATCCTAGTCAAAGTGCCAAACTTTGTTTAAGGTAATGCAACAACAAAGTTTTGGAGAAGAAATTGATTACCTTCAATATCCCAAGGTAAAAAAAAGTACCTGAATTAGTAAAAAAATAAATAAATTTATTTATAGAACAGACAGAGATAATCAAAACTAAAGGTAGAATAGAAAAAAACAACAAAAAACAAACACTACATATGATTATAAAGTTTTCCTTCCTGTCCCTTTGATTAGAGTTCATGCCTTAACTAAAATTATGGTCATTGAACATCTTGGTATAGTAATTTTCAAGCGTAGCGTGGATGTGGCACAAGGCTGAAAGTAAGGGGCACTCAGAGAGGATTGAACTCACTATTCAGTCATAACTGTTCGAGAGACGAGCTTGCTAAGCATTACACCACCTCGACGTGCCTCAAACAACGTGGTAAAAATCCAATTTAAACAAAATCTGACTTTCAAAACAAGGAAGACAAACACTCAGCCTTATTTCACAATGTATCATATTTCGAAAAGTCAGCAAACTAGCTTTTAAATATCCTAAAATTCCTATTCTCCCTAAACCCTGTCAACCTCGTCAAACCATTTCTCCAAACTGGGATTGGCTATATTGAATATGTTTGGGTGAAATGTGACCACGGTGTTAGTAAGACGTATATGTTTATATTTACTTGTCTCAATATTAAGGCAGTACACTCATTTATTCTGGCTTTAGTTAGATTTACAATTATGTATGGTATGCCATCTCATATTTGCAGCAAATTTTAAAATGTACAGCATAAAACATATCAAAATACCATTATACACAGCTTGTGTTGGGAATACGTGTAAAGGCATGATCAGAATGATTAAATCTTTGTATAAAACAATTGGGCGTCCCTGAATCAAATATTTTGATCTTCTCACAATGATATATGATATTCAGAATGCTATAAACTCAAAATC
>CAHIKZ030004449.1:0-26296 GCA_903632075.3 Acanthosepion pharaonis | reverse complement strand
ACCTGTTTTAACCAGCAGGAAGACTTGCCATTAATACAACACTGAGGCGGAACAGTTGTCATGAACAAAGATTTTGAAGTTACCTCTCTACCCTCTGTCATCTCTTCATCAGCATTTGCTAAACAAAGAAACAACAGGCAGAGAACTGACAACAGCATGGGCATTAATTATTCTGAATCCTCGTTTTCTAACTTATTAGATCTGAAAAACAATGTGGAACAAGTTAGTATGGACTGTAAAAAGGAACCCATGGTTTCCCTTCATGTGCTTAGAACTGCACATTCATTTTTGTTTTGCCTGGATTCTTACATGAAAACACAAGCCGGGACCATGCCGATCTATTGTACAGTTTGCGGGTCATTGTTCACACATACTTCCAGCCTGAATTGTCACATGAGGATACACACTGGTGATAAGCCTTACCAATGTGAAGCTTGTAGAGCCAATTTTAAACAAAGTTCTCACCTTCAGCGTCACATACGAACACACACAGGGGAGAAGCCTTTTCAATGCATAATCTGTGAATCTAGATTTTCACAGAGTTCAAGTCTCAATCACCGTATAAGGACACACGCTGGAGAAAAACCCTTCGACTCTGAATTTTTGCAGATCCAGTCTTAATGATCATATAAGAACACAAGCAGGGGAGAAACCATTTGTGTGTGATGTTTGTGGAGCGAACTTTGCTCAGAGTGCCAGTCTCCATGTTCACATGCGAATGCACACTGGAGAGAAACCTTTCCCTTGTGAGATTTGTGGATCAGCCTTTTTCACCTCTTCAAAGTTTGAGCGTCACTTGAAAACACATCGCTGAGCAAGAAGTTTTAATGTTTTGTAAATGTTAAGATCCAAGGCTGTATTAGTGTGTCACATTTTGGGTTTTAGGAAGTGCTATTTCTGGCCATCAAAGGCACCACAGTTTGGCTGGAACAACGTTATCAAAACAATGAAGTAGCTTTTATAGTGCATTTGCTTTCATAACTGGGGTTGTAAGATTGGGTAATTCGGAAATCCCAGTTCTGAGAAAAAAGTCCATATTTACATGCAGACTATTGTCCTCATCACTCTTGTTTGTATCACAATGTTTTGGCTGTTGGACCCTCTGGCCTTCCTCTGGTGGTTGTCATTCCGAATAACTATCAGGGAATTTTAAACTACATATATACATACATAGCTGTGATTGTTGATACAGGACCAGGATTAATCTTGCACAAATCAAGGTGGGTCCTGCCTGACAGTGGATTTTTCACAGTGATTTGCGGCAAGATTTTACAAGACCACAGTAGTCCAATTACACTGTGTTTTTATCAAGATACCATCTCTAGGAAGGTTTCCATTCAGGGCTTGAGATCCATCCTAGCCTTTAAGTATATGAAGGATTCTCTTATTTTTGATGTATGAAGAAATAGTAGCTTTTTTCTTTTTTTTTTTTTTTTTTAGAACTGAATGGCAAGACTACCTGCACATATGATTTAATTATAGTGGTGATGGTGTGTGCAGAACTGACCACAGTTGTTGTCCCCAAACAACTCTCCTAAGGTTTCATCTAGACTAGTTGCCACCCAAGGCTATAGAGCCTAGTCTGTCCTGCTATTTACCCATAGCTAGCAGAGAAAAAAAAGACTGATTCATACATTTCCCAAAGGTATTGTAAGTGACTGCAATGAACTTGACTGGAAATTGAACTCAATCTGAGTCGCTATCCATTACTCCACCGTGTTCAGTATATATATATATATATATATATATATATATATATATATATATATATATATATAGGTTTTAAAAGTTTGTAAGTCATGATTTTTTATATTTATTTCTATTGACATTTACTTATTATTTCCTACATATTTTTCTTTAGTAACATTACTAATTTTATATTAAATTATATTAGATTAAGTTTGCTCCCTTCCATTATATAAATGATTAATAGCTGATAACTACTCTTAGATAAAATTAACAATTCATGATATATACTTATTTTTTATGATAACACTAGTTATCTTAGTTTATATATATATATATATATATATGGGTAATGAAAAGATTGGTAATCCTTATGGATAATCCCAAGGAGGATGTAATCCAGAGAGCTCGATGTCAAACCAGAGCAATTATTAATTTAATAAACAGCCTTAAGGGTACATGGCTCTATTGATTATACTTTATTTCTCTAGGTCGGTAGTTTTTACTGTTCATCAGATCACATTTCCAAGGGTCTGTTTTTCACCCTTGGAATGTGATCTGATAAGCCAGGTAAAAACCACCTACCTGGGGAAATAAAATATAATCAATGGACCCTTAAGGTTGTCTATTTTCTAAATGAATTTATATATATATATATGTGTGTATATAAATAAAAAGAAAGAACAGTAAATATAAAATCCCGTGTTCTTATAGATATTTTTATTTTTACAAAATAGTGCTCAATGTAAATTACAGAGCTGTTTTTTTATTTTAATATATATATATATATATATATATGTTCCTATAAGAAGCTCAGCCACCCTTTATTTAATCTTCTGGGGAGAGGTATATTGTTCTCGTTCTGCTGACCATGTCTCGGCTAGTTTCTTTTACTACTTTTATTGCTCCCCCTATTCACTAATTATAGTCTGTACAAATCAGCTGAATTACTATGTCACCAAAAGTCATAATCCAACACTTTGGTGACATAGTAATCGTAAGTTCCTTAACTGGGTAGTATGGACCTCATAGTAATGGTAATTTTTTTTTTTCTTTTAACTAGATACTGTTTAGCAGACTTATTTATTAGTAACCTTTTAATAGTTTGTGACATTGAAATATTGTCTAGTAATTAATTTGTGATATAACTAAATTGCCTATAAGAAGCGTTTTTTTTTGTTTTTTTTTTTGTTAAAGTCCTGTGTGTCTTTAATAATGATTGATATGGAGTATTCAGATGCCTGATGTTGAAATCATTACTTTGACTTTTGAAGGGAGAAAACTTCTTAGGTAAGTGAAAAACATGAAGAATTATTTGAGCTATTTGCTTCTAATTGGTCAGAAATTTAGGAATACATTTTGAGTTAAAATAATGGATATATAACAAAAATCCTTGTTTGTGTTTCTGGTATGAAGTGTATCTCAAAATGAAAATAACTTTTTGGCAATCATCAATCTTTTTTTTTTTTTTTTTTTTTTTTTGCAAACATCAACATTGTTTTGGGAAATATAAACCTTTTTTTATTTTGCAAGCATCAACCACATTTTTTTGCAAAGATCAGCTTTTTGTGGCAAACACCAACGTTTTTCTTTTCTTTTTTTTTTTTTTTTTTTTACAAACATCAGCATTTTCTTTCCTTGCAAGCATTAACATTTTTTTTTTGCAAACATCAGCATTTGTTTTTGTTTTTTTTTTTTTTTTTTTTCAAACTTTTTTTTTTTTTTTTTTTTTTTTTTTTTTGCAAACATCAACATTGTTTTTGGAAATATAAACCTTTTTTATTTTGCAAAGCATCATCACATTTTTGCAAGATTTTTGTGGCAAACACCAACATTTTGCAAACATCAGCATTTTCTTTCCTTGCAAGCACCAAACATCAGATATCTCAAAACTCGAATATAAAATTAAATGCGGGGTAAAAATAAAAGAACGTTTCTACATATAATATTTTTGCTCTAAGAAAAATAATTAAATAGAGAAGAACAAAAGTAACGCAGTGCGTAGAGAACGAACATCGAATGAATGTTTTAGATCTTTCTTTTAAATACGTCTAATAAAAAGCTAGAATTATAAAGAATGTTCGAGGAATGCTTCAGTTTGGTTAGTTAGCAATTGATTTAGAACATTAGCGTTTTTGTTTTTAAACGAAGTTTGGTATTGAAGAAATCGGAGATTCAAATAGGTATTGAAACTTTCCAAACAATGATGGTTTCTCGGTTACTGACTTCTCCGAGCAGCCTGCAAATTTAAAATAGTTTGATCTCAAGGAAATTAAAAAAAAAAGTTTGCTATAAGAATGATATCGGCAAATATGTTATAACTATGGTAAATTAGGATTGCAATTGGAATTTTCTATATTTTCTTTAGTTGAAATTTGTTCTTTTAGATATACTTCTATGATAATTTATTCATTTTATTGTTTACTTTATTTTCATTTCCCTTAATAATTCAAAAAGCCAAATTGTTGATAATAACGTCTTGATTTCAGTAAGCTGTTTTACTTGATAAAACAAACGGACATTTACTTGAATCTTTCATAGATTTCAATTTGTAAGAAAGATTTTCCCTTTAGAATTTTTCAGCAAGACATTGGACTGATACCTGAGATCAATGCGAAATTTGTTTAAAAAAAAATCTCAAAGAGATGACGGAGAACTTAGAATATAGTTCTAGGAGATATGTCCTAATTCTAATGATGAATATTTACTTTGTGAGACGTTACATTAAACCGGAATCGCTTGCAATGGATATCTACGCGTCAGAAGACAGGGAATAATTATTTCAGTCTATTCATTAGAAAAAATAGTATATACACAGATCGAGCGAATTAAACCTAGAAAGAGAAGATACAAACACTATTTCTGGGTCCGCCGGCTATTTCAATATGGTGGCTTTGTTTATCAACCAAACTATATGTAGACTGACGCAACATAATTTAAATCCACAGAATCTCTATTAATATATATATATATATATATATAATATTCGTGGTAAATATACACATACATAGGCAAAATATATAAATATATACATAGGTTTATGCACATACATGTATATTTTTTGAATAAAAAAAATTCCAAGAGGATAAAATCCAGGTAGAACTCAATGTCCAGGTCAGAGTAAGGATATAATAAAAAAGGCTTAAACACTAATATTCCATGGTCATAATTTATGCTAATGGAATCGTAAATACGATCCAATTCATCAGATCTACAAATTTGTAGGTGTGATAAATTGGATCGTATTTACGATTCCAATGGCATAAAAACGTATATATATATATATATATATATATATATATATATATATATATATATATATATATATATATATATATATATAGAGAAAAAAAAAAGAATTATCATTATTAACACTGTAAATCATTTTGGCTGACGCTAGCCACACATGTTTATCAACGCTAGAATCAGTCTTCATATATCTCTGTTCTGTTACTTTACATACAGTAGTGTTATTCCTCCTTATACATGCATTATATATATATATATATATATATACACACAATAAAGATTAAAATATCGATTTAGATTCGCCATGCGATAATTTGAAAATGTCAATTTAATTAACGTTGTTCATTTAAAATTACTTAGTTTTAAACTGAGCTCTTATCTAAACAGAGGTTATGCCATAATGTATTGCTGTACAATTAAGGATTGTGTGAGCATAGTTTAAGCCTCAAAGAAATCATTCTTTTAAAGTTCACCATTTAGTCTAACTTTAATAAAGTATATCGCTTTGCTTTTAACATACCATAATATATCAATGATTCACTTCTATATTCCGAAATACTCTGAGATGCCATCCACAAATATGCCACTGCATTTGGTTATCTATCAAGTTATCAGGATGCGTGAAGCACATCATAATGCGTCATGTCCTCCCAACATTATCTGGAATAGAATCGTATCTGTCGAATTAGGTTAAATATTCAGTGTTTTTTTTTTGTTATCATATGGATAAGATACGATTGTTTAAACAATGTTGCTTTATCTTATGCATCAATATACAATAAATCAAGTATTTCTGGTTCGTCCTCCTCAATAACTATAAATTCGCCCCCTTGCAATGGTCAGTTCGTATTGTTTTATCCTTATTAAACAAACGTTGTTTCTTCCGAGTTAAATTCTTAAAATATAATTCAAGAAACATGTCTTTAGTAATAAGTGTGTGGGTATTTGCTTTTATGCAGAAAAGCGATTTGAAATTAATATTTACAAATACCGCATTTATATTAAATACTTGTGTGTACCAGCATTCCATGAAATGAACCAAGAAACTTTTGAAATGTCAGAATTCTGTAGTTTCAATTTGTTTAAATAGGCTTTAGAACATATCAGGTTGAAACACCGACACCGAACAATCGCCGAAGTTAAGCAATGTTGATACGTTTTGGACTTACGTTGAAAAAAAAACCCTTATACTCGCTCGTAATACACAGGAACAAAACTGGTCATACTTCGATTTTACAAATTCTGCCCTAGTTTCTTAAAAAAAATACACTCTTGAAAATACTTCGTGTAAATCCTGATAAATTTATTGACTACTATACACACCCTGAAAAATCACAATATTTCATCACAATGTTAAGTCTGTTTTTAAATAAACAAATTTATACATAACTACACCTAAGCGCAACCGGTGTTTACGTAAAATGTCCCCAAATATGCAAACAAACTTTTTATTTTTCCTATCTCATTCGTTGAAGTTTCATAAACTAAACATACACATAAATATTTCCGATTTCTTTTCTTTTACCTTATCATTGTGTCGGATCTGCATCCATATTTTATCTATATGTGATCCCATTTCAGATTTTAGAGTTTTTGTTTGGTTTTATTAAGTTTACCAGCACAGACCGAGTTGAAAGCGAATAAATTTCTACCTAAGCATAAGATTCGTATGTGCAGGTAGTCTGACTGATATCGCTGTCGATTTGTGTTTTCTTTCGTCTTATAACAAAAAAATACCGCTTTTCCTTCACATAGGATTTTAAAAGCGGTATCTACTAGAGGTTGAAGACTTTGATTTCAAACAGTATAAGCGAAGTCCTCTGATGGCATACCGTGATGAAATCAACGGAACACCAATGAACTTTTTTCTCTAGCATGCATGGTAATTTGAAGATAAAACAGAAACTGTATAACGCCATTATCCACGTCCTGGTGGAATATATAATTAATATGTAAAGGTTTCAGCGTAAGAAGAAATCTTTTTCTTTTCTTTTTTTCACAGTTCAAGTTACATGTTCTCTTTGAATTTATGAGACTAACAATTAAAAGCGTCCATACAGAGTTACATAACGTGTAGCTACTGCTTTTATCTGAATGAATTTACTGGATGCTGAAATTATATATACATACATACTTACATACCCACACGAGAGAGAAAGAAAGATAGGCATACATATTGCAGGAAATCAATATCTGAAAGCTGCATTTCTCAGGCGTACCATGTACTTTGGTGCATATCCTAAACAATGCCTATGACAATGGATTATCTGGGAAACAGCTAAGAGATCCTGGGACCATTTTTCTATCACCGACGGATGATACTAAAAGTGACCACGACTACTGGCAACATAGCTGGTTTAAAGAAGTGAAAATCGGTCTGAGAAATATAAACTAAAAAAGAAAAAAAACCGAACAGTTTCCTTTCTGTCAACACATTATTGCTTTAGGAAGATTTTACTTCCACTAATGTCTTCCAGGAGTTCACCAATTCCTGTTTGACCGTTACTACTTGTGCCTGAGGGAAACTTAAAGTAATTTTATCATCGGTCAGCGGGGTAATAAATTCTACTACCTCTTATGCTTAGGGTAAATCTGATTATGTGGTTTCGACATGAAATGCGTTTTAGCCCATGAACTTTTAATGCCCGATTCCTTAACTCAATATTTGCGGATTTTCTCTTGCCTACAAAAAATTAAGGATTGTGATATACTTAAAAATCTAAAACAGACTGTGAACTCAAAAGGTTTTATCCGCATTAAATTCACTTATAGAACTTTGCGCTTTTTAAACCCGCTATATTGCCAGTAGCTATGCCCAGTAGTGTTCTTCTCGCTAACTGTTTTTGATGTGGTATAGCGGCATATCAATCTCTATAGGTTATTTAATGCCGAAATCTAACGATTTCGAACACAATTTTATGGCTTCAACTACATATGTATTGGACGCAATTGAACGTCTGCGACTACAGTAAAAATATTGTTGGTCAATAAATATTTCTTAGTTATTTTTATATGGAATGTATTGCTGGCATTTTTTACTATGTGGTATTTTTTATTCTTTATGGCGTTTGATTTTGCTTGGGGCTTTGCAACTTCGTTATAGATGTTTCCACCTTCTGTCAAGGTGAGCTTGTGAACAACAGGAATTAAGTGTTGATTCCCAACTACTCAAAATCTTCAGTAAACCAAGTAGAGGCCTTGCTGCTAGATGTAGTTAATCGTCATACTCAGGACTACCTGGAAATAGCAAATTTTTTTGCGAGGATATAACCAGGAACAAAATGATCTATATATTCTACATATCCTCATAATATACACTTCTTGCGACCACATTTTACGTCCTGACAACGATCCCATTCCGTAATCAAGTAACTTTGGTGAATCTTGAGACGTGTGCTGGGTGATCGCATTACATTTATTACACTGTTACCTTTCGTTACATCCCGGATATATTTAATGATGGTCAACAATTTCAGGTCATTGAGTTTAATGGTGGGAAAACCTTAATAATCTATTTTCATCACAAAGACAGAAAAGCGTCGCGCCCTCTCTTTGTACCTCAGTGATTCAGTTTGATGTTCAAATTTTCTTACTCTGATGTCGACAGTTGTGACGTCGTCCCCGGTCGCAGCGCCAACTGTGACGTTCTCTCCCTGATCTACCACGGCGCCAGTTGTGACGTGGCCGTTCCAGGCTCTATCCCGGTCACGACACCAGATGTGATGTTCCTAAACAGCACCAATTGTGACGTCTTCGCTGCGGCGCCAGCTGTTCGCTCCTCGCTGCTCCGTCCGAGTGTCGCTGCTCCAAACGTGACGTTCGCCTGTCGCGTCAGTCGTGTTGTCTCGTACTGTGACGACCAACTGGCTTGGTATCGGTCGCGGCACCCAAATGACGTTCTAACCCTTTGGTGATTCGGGTAGTAATCTGGTTAGATTTGATATCAGCCTTGCCGTTCCCAACTCGCTTCCAACGCCTGGTTACCAAGGTACCTGCACTGATCTCCAGTCTGCTTACCCACGTTGTGAATTGATCTTAGACAGACGAGATCAAACAGGGGTTGGGGCCGTAATGCAAATTGAGTTCAACGGGGGTGATAACACACAAATATGCATAAAAGAAAAGAAAATGAAAACTCAAAAGTTCAAAGTATCAAAGAAAAAACGGTAACAAACTTTGTTGGATACATAGAACTGCGTCTATTTCCCGACCCGTTCTTTGGATTGTGACACGTCGCTTTCTCTAGGCAAGTTTTAACGCTTCAAGTTGTCTGCTCTCTAAGAAATTTGTGTTTCGGTGTGTCTTTGGACGAAAGTCGAAAAACTTATTTCTGTGGTCTGGTTCTAAGTCGATCTTCAAAATAATTGTTCTTGGTTGAAGAAGAGTCCAAAATTTTGCGTGAATCTTGGTCACACTTCTTGGATCTTCTTGGTACTTTGAACTTTTGCACTCTGTCTCTCTGTTCGATTAACTCGGGCTGATTTTAGATGTCGGCTGTCTCAACATTGTCTTTTGGCCGTTGGTGGTGATGTTTCTACATATCCAACCTTTTTACCTCTGCATTGCTGGTCAGGTCGCCCCGTTTGAGTTGTACACTCTCTGGCACTTCATCGCGTACTCTCTGTCTGGTTGCGTCGCCATCAGCTTCTTTAGCATGATGAAACTACCTATTGCCTCGGATGTTCGAGTGCCACGTAATCATCATTTATGTCTATTTGTTATTCGGTACATGAACCTATGTCTACTTCCCGACCGGTTCTGTGGATTGTGGCATGACCTTTCACTAGGCAAACTTTAATAAGTTGTCTGCTTTCCTAAGAAATTTGAATTTCCTTTGGACGAAAATCGAAAAACTTATTTCTGTGGTCTGATTCTAAGTCTTCAAACTACTGGTTCTTGGTTGAAGAAGAGTCCAAAAGTGTGCGTGGAATCTTGGTCAGCTATCTTGATGCGGTTTCAACACTGGGCACTCATCTCTGCCTCCGTCCAGGGCTCAACTGATTTCTGTCTGGTTGGGCTTTCTGCTTTTTTTATTGACGCCGTCAAAACTGGGGTGGGTCTGTCGGCGCCAGGGTTCTTCGATAATTCTACATATCCACCTTCTTATTTCTGGTTAGGGACTTTCCACTCTTTTCCATTTTTGGTAACTCTTTTCTCCTCCCACTTTCTCACCGTGCTTCTGAGGGGCGTCCTGCCTTCCCACTTCTTCGTGGGCACAGCTCTACTTACACTCTAGATAGAGGCGTGACTTCTTATGCGTCACGTGACCACTCTCAGCCAATGAGGTCCTGGTCAAATATCTTTCCTCCTCCCTCCGTGCGTCCGTGGTCCACTCACCAATGACGTCTTGGTCGGGTATCTTTCCTCCTCCTTCATGCGTCATGTGATCAATTTGGCCAATGACGTCTTAGTCGGGCGTGAACAACCCGTGGCTTTGTTTTGGGAAAGAAATACCTTGCTTAACTAAAAAAATTAATTAAATTGCCTTTATCATGAGCGGCCGATGTGACACTCTTGGTTTTAACACGTGGCGTTTGTCAAGCAGTTGGACATGGCCCAAGAAAGAAATTTCCCTCCAAGATCTCAGCCAACTTGGCGTCTTCAAAGCAGAAATAAAAATATTTCACTTTCCTTGGCCCATGTGTTGATAACAAAAAATCTTTATTATCGCAGGGCAAAAGTCTATTCTGTCAAAAGAACAACTTAGCCTGTGAAAACTACCTGTGTGGGATTTTAATTCTCCACACCCAGTCCAGACTGTCTGTGTTTCGTCAATATTCAACAATGGATTTCCTCTTTTTGGTGATGTCCATTGATAACAAAATTCCATTTTTCGTGGACAAGCAGAAATCGGTCAACGCTTGTTCGTAGGTGACCTAGATATTTTCGACATCTGATACCTATCAACAATAACACTTTTCCTCCTTATTCCTGTCTCTCAAGCCGTGTGTGTTCGCCTATGACCCGTCTCGTATTACTTTTTCTTTCTTTCTTCTTTGTTTTCCCTTTCTTTCTCCCAAATCGCTTGAATGCAAAAAAAAAAAATTATTCTTAAAACCTAAAATATTTTTTACGCCTTAAATAATCCTCAAATGGTTGATAAACCGTAAAAAAGCAAATTATATATCTATAAATATTTTTTCAAATTGTCAGGATGCATGGTGCCACAGGCCACATGCAGCTGACTGAATCAAAATTTTATTATTAGTTGTTTGGTGTGTGGTGAAATTGTTATTTTTTCCCTATTCTGTCTCCCTGGGCATCACTCTCTTATCATGACATTAATTAATTCTGACAGAATCTGAAAGCTGCTTCTCTTACAAATTTTCTGTCTTCTGCAAAACAATATCTTTTCTTTGTAAATTCTAATTGAAATCTTTACCCATTTTTTTTTTGTTAAAAACAAAATAATGTCCTCGGTATGTCTTTTAGATAGAATGTAAAAATTCTATGAATTCATTATTTCCCGTTTTTTAAGTTCTATGATTAATTATATAATTAACATAGCTAAATAATGTCACAGTACAATTACACTTTTTTTAATTTTTTTGTAAATTTGCCTTACCTAATAATTAAAATATGTCATCAATTGGTAAAGTTGGCTAAAACGTAAAGTATCAGATAACCTTAGATAGACCAGTTTTTTAGGTTAGACTGCAGAACCAATGTGTGTATAATAAAATAAGATAAAGTTGAATTGCCTGCATCACGGTTGTCTTATAATGTCCTTTTTTGTCTAATTTTACTTTGCTTTGAAAGATAAAGTTATAAACTGGTGCATTTATGTCTTGAAGTTTGACAATCACATTCACAGCTGGTTTTTCTTTTAAATTATATATATAATACATATATATATATATATATATATATATATATATATATATATATATATATATATATATAAAATATTTATTTTTAAAATAAGAACTTCAAAATATGGTTGACAGTATCAATAGAACTAGTAAAATGATTACTGTGTTCCTGAATATACTCTCCCATGTGTCTCTAGTCTTCATAAAATGAGTATTCTTGCAGTAAGATCTTCTATGTCTGTGCTATTGCACTTCATGACATTTTTGATGATGTCGTACTTTTTTTTCCTCGCAACGTCTTGTTTTTGCTGTTGATATTATTTAAATGAAAAAAAAACAAATCATTGCTTTCTTTAGCTAATTCTTTTGATGTTTCCGTAACATTTTCAGCTGGCCTTTGGTAGTGATGTTTCCGGCAGCTACTATTTTACGCTTATTAGGCTCCTTGCACAAACCATACACTTTTGGACATGTTACATTATATGGGTGATTTATTAATTCGTTAAGCAGTTTCTTCAATATAACGAAACTGTGCTCACTAGTCGGATGATTACTATGCCAGGTAACCATATGAAAGTGGTCAATGTCTGAACAGTTTTTTTTAACTTAGACTCACTTGCCGTGTGGTATATGACTATGTGTGCCTTTGATTCTAGTACCTGTTTAAGGTATTTGTGTATGTCGTTGCATTTGAAAAAACTGAATCGGTGAACTGAAGGAACACCACTATTCGCCACATTGGAAATTCTTGATCCGAACAGCAGGGTATCGGTCTCCCCAGAACGGTCCGGTGGGAAGGGGAGGAAATGGCTGGGTTTTATGCTGGAAGGAAATCACTATTCAGGCAAAAAAGTTTCTTGTTGTTATAGACATGAAAAGAAAAAATAAGCAACTCTTTTGGTTCCTGTACAAAGAGCCCTTTTTAGGCCACTGTTTTTATGTCACTACTGAAGAATTTACCGCAGTTACAAAATGTTGTAACAAGATTCACTTTTATAATTTGGGGTCTTTTCCTGACAGAGAGAGAGAGAGTAGAAAAATTTCTGCCTAAACAATTTCAGCTGATCTAAGGGAAGTAATTCGGGGATCTTCGTCGGAACGTGTAATTATAGCAGTTTGGTTTCTCAGCTTTGTTGGCAAAATTAACTAGTTTCATACAGAGTCTCATTCTATTTCTGGGTTCAGGTCGAACCTCTTGGGTGCGTGACAACCAACCAACCGACCGACCGGACCAGCAAATTCCAACAAGCCGTCTCTTCCGAGTTCTGCAGCATTGTAATCTGACTAACTCAAGCATGCAGGCAGCTTATATAGAGAGAGGCGGAGCTAAACCATCTTTAGGCACTGCCCCCGAATTTTAATATGCAAATCACCTTCGACCACTATGCAAGTTTTTCCGGTCCCCGAAACTCCATGGGAACACAGTTCCCAAGAAAATCAGATTCGGACCTCCTGCTGGGTCTTCCGCAGATAACACCTACTTAAGTTTTGCCTAAACCACTTATCCCGTCTGGTTGAATTCCGTCATTGAGATCGCCCAAAAGTCCAATTCACCATTTATCACAAACTTTACTTTAATGAACCCGTCTCGTAATCACTCTGGAATTATTACACTTAATTAACTAATAACTCAAACCCCAGAAACAATTACTAAGAGAAAAAGCAAGCGAGAAAAAAAAACAAAACTTATTTCTGGAATTACTCTAGAATCCCTTCTACCCAAGTAATTAGCACCTTCATTCTAATTCTGCTTCATCGCCCTACCCCCTATCTCTGCCCTACAGGATAGCTCCTTCTCTTGCGTCAGCGAAGAGAATACTTGGGCTTTATTTTTCCTGGGTTCCCACCTTTGGGTCATCCCAATCATAGGGGCCGGTAGCAACAAATTACTTTCATTATTCTCACGAGGGGGAGTTCTGCATTTTTTGCACCTGGGCGGTCCCGGCTGGACCTCTCCCAGTCTCTTGCGGCTGTTCCTAAGAATACAACTCCTCTTCAAGAAAACAACAAATATATAATTGTTTTATATAAATTTTTTTTTTTTTTTTTTTATTCAGGAAAATGATGCAATAATTCTAACAGAATTAATCTGATATGTTTATTAACATTATCACATAATGAAACAGCTGAAGATAATTGTAGTTTCAGTTTATTAATTGCTGTCGTCATTGTTGCTGTCATCGAACCGCAGACATTTGACAGCGGTACTAGGCCATCGACTTCGTCCATCGGCTCCGACTCGTTTTGCTGGTGTGGTAGGTTGATGAGATGCTGAAGATTCTCCTTCCTTCGGCGTAGGCGTTGTAATTTTCTCATACTCATCTAAAAAAGATGAGATTGCAACATCCGAATCAGAAGATGTATCTTCTGAAAGGACGTATTCTTCAAATAATGAATTCCACATAGCTGGATTAAGAGGTTTTTTAGCTTTACTCAGGAAATCACTAGATGCTATGAAACGATATTTGATATATCTTGACTTAAAAGCTTGCCGTTCTATATATTGTGCGTGCTGATCGAAGTCATGATTACTAGTTATAATTAAAGGTGTTCTTTTTATGGTTTGATCAGCGCCGTACTTTATGCTGACTTCTGTATCTACACCCTCGGCTATTTTTTTGAATGTCTGTAAAGTTTCCATTGTCATGTTAGGTTCCTCGATTAAACCTATTTCAACGTTTACCAAACTCATGAATGGAAAACTAGCAGTACCTTGTACGGTAGCTGCATGTTGAAATAGGTCCACGATGGAACGAGCTATGGTCGATTTTCCACTATCCGGTACACCTTGAAGTACCAGTAAGTTCTTCTTAGGAAATTTTTGATTTAAGATGTTCCAAACATCATTCACGAAAACAGATATATCGATATTCTGTTTCCTTAATAATAATGTCTCCTACAAAACCAGCACCTTTTTGCCAGACAGTTTACCGCAAAGTGACCCACCTGACCACATATCCAACATTTTACTCTCCCTCTCTTCAACTGGGCCACCCACTCCCTTATTCCTGGAGGGACCTGCCCTCTACCTAAGTGGCTTGCCTGACCACATGTCCAAGGTTTTACTTCCTTTCTTTTTAACTGGGCCACCCTCCCTCTTAATTCCGGGGTGGCCCGCTGGCTTTTCCCTGGTTTTGTCTCTTGGGCTTGGCCTTTTTTATTAATGTCGGTGGGGCACCTTTTCTCAACCCACACCACTTGGCTAGGTGTCCCTTCTTTCCACACCTAGTGCACTTATCCTGTTCGAAGTCTGGGGGTAAACCCCACTTTGTCGGACATTCCGCTGCACTGTGGTCCTCATGCCCACAAGTCCAGCAGACTATTCTGTATATACCCGGCGGGGGCTTATAGAATCCATGCCTTGTTGACCACACTTTTCTATTGGGATCCTCTTCCCACACCTCAGGCTCATCTACCTCCAGCTTGACCCTTCGATTCCACGCAGGGGGTCTCCTTTCTTCCGACCTCTCGACTTAGCTCTTGCTTCTTCCCACACCTTCTTACTTTCTCCCAAATACCCTGCTCTTTTTGGCCAGCTCCACTGCTGCCGATAATCTAAGCGGTCCTTCCTTCATCACATCGTGACAAAAACTCTCGTCACCGAGTGCTTCAACATACAGATCTGCCAACTGGGCCTGCATGACTGCATTATTCCTCACGACCTCTGGGAAGGCTAATGACGACAGCTTTTCCGCTCGGGCCCCCAATTCTCCAGGGGTTTCGTCCCTAAGCTGCGTCAACTTCAGGAGGGCTCTCATGGCCTCTATCACCGTACCCTCGTCAGTGAACTCCTTAGTTAATAACTCCTCCAACCTTTCCCATGTCAAGTGGGGTTCACTTTCTAAGAGTCCTTTTACAAATTCAGATACCCTCCCTCTCGTGGCATCATATGCCAAATATAGAGCCTCCTGGTCTGAGAGTTTATATATTACCCGGCTCTTATCGAAGATTGCTAGCCAGTTTTTAAAATCCCTTTTACTACCGTCAAACGCCGGGACACTCGGTCCACCCAACAATCCTCTCAGGTCTGCTGGCAATCCCTGTCTAACCTCATCTTCCTCGATGTCTACCCTATCCGATTCATAGTCCGACATATTTAACACAGCAAAAGAAAAACAATCTGAGCAGCAACAATCGAAATCTGGGAGATCAAAACAAAGTGTCTTACCTGACAGACGCTTTTCCGCTCGTTCTTCTCGGGTTCCGGGTTGTTGCACTAGAGTATCTGGAACTGTATGGTTATAGCCAACCAAAGTCCTTTGGTTCCTACTCTAATTGTTTCGATTTGAGTCCTTGAGATGCCGTGCGTTGTCCTAGTCAAAATTTTTCAGCAACTCCTGCGGCAGTGGTTGATCCAGGGTCTTATCCTGCTGTCACGGCACCAATTGTGACGTTCCGCCCCACTTTCTTCCGACCTCTCGACTTAGCTCTTGCTTCTTCCCACACCTTCTTACTTTCTCCCAAATACCCTGGCTCTCTTTGGCCAGCTCCACTGCTGCCGATAATCTAAGCGGTCCTTCCTTCAACACATCGTGACAAAAACGCTCGTCACTGAGTGCTGTGACGTCGTTCCTTCTGGTCGCAGCATCGACTGTGTCGTTCGATCCCGTTCGCGATGCCAACTGTGACGTGACGTGGTCCAGGGTTCTGATCCTATGGTCACGACATCAGTTGTGACGTCTTTACTGCGGCGTCCAGCTGTTCCTCCTCGCTGCTCCAAGTATGACGCTTCTAACCCTTTGGTTAGATGAATACCAGCCTCGTCGTTCCCAACTCTCTTCCAACACCTGGGATTACTAGGGTAACTGTACTGATCTCCGGTCTGCCTACCCACGCCAGGATTAGATCTTAGACAGACGGGATCAAACAGGGATTGAGGGCCGTATGCAAGCTGAGTCCAACAGGGTGATAACATACAAGAAAAAGAAAAACTCACAAGGTCAAAAATTATTGAAGAAAAAGGTAACAACTTTTTATATGTAAATGTTCATTACACAAGATTATTCCTACCGCCCGACCCGTTCTGTGGACCGTGGCACCAAGCTTCTACCATACAACTTTAAGGCTTCGAGTTGCCTGCTCTCTAGAAATTTGCATTTCGGGGTGTGGTTTGGCTTGGGTTGGACGAATTTCTCTTCTTAGGCTTGGTTTGGTTCCAACTTCTCCACTTAGGCCAAACGGGCTGCTTCACTTCGGCTTCTCTAGCCGCAAAGGGGACTAATGAACAGGGCCCGCCGTCCGCGCTGCAACTCCAACTTCATCCATGGCGCAACTCTATCGCCGTCCCCTCGGTTAAAGTTAAAAATAGAAAAGCCTTCAAAACTGTGCCTTTGGTAGTAAAGTTTTTATGCGCGGACGCGTGTTTTACATTTCGCATAGCAATATTTCTATCTCCTCACTGCAATATAGTAATTTTTTTTTGTATTAATTGTCCTTCGTATTCCCTATGTCTTAAATGTAGGAATTCGTTAAAAGTTCTAATTGGGAGCTTTTTTTTTTTTTTCTTCTTCCTCTGTGTAACTTGTTTCGTCGATTTGCAGAAGCATTTTGTCAGTCGGTGAGTAAGGTGCCTCTACGTCAACGCTGTTTGGTGAGTATGTTGGTGAGTTGTTCGGTGTTGATATTTTATCACTGTATAATACCAAGGGTTTGTAATTTTCCGGCTGAATAACCCAGCATTTGTGTGCTTTTTGGTGGTGTGTCACACAGTACTGAGTGTTTCTGTTTGGGTCGATTCTGCAACCTGGAGATATCGGCCTTTCTAATTCTTCTTCAAATTGTAACTCTAATTTTTTTCTGCATTCCACTCGTTTTCTCTTCTTTGCCGGAGACATAGTGTCGTCTGGTCTGCTCTCGTATTTTTTAGAATTTTCAGGCAGTTTGTGCTTAACAGCCTCTTCAGTTTTGTATTCACCTACGATGTATTTTTCTATGTAAGTTTTCCATATTGTCAGCCACATAGTAGGGTTCAACTCGATGGTACCCCACTCTTTTAATTGTGGCATAGGTCGATGAGTTTTGAAAATGAATACTCTGTTATTCAGAGCTTCTGCCTCACCCATTACATGTCTCCATGGATCTTCGTTGCTTGTTGATAATGACAGAGTTCGTTTTAGCAACCTTTCGTTTTGGTGCTTCACATTAACATAAGTTTCAGTCCCTTCTAGAATACACTTGCCCTCCTCAATATTTTGCGGCGTGAACCACATTTCGTCTGTATAGATAAGCGTTTTATCTACACAGCTTCCAAATGTAAAGTTGTCACTCGCTTGGCAACGCATTCGTCCACAGTTCATAAGACCGTTTCTTATGCTTCTTAGTATGTAGCTTTTACCAGAGTTACTTGTTCCTGTTATGTGCAGGCCGTTTATCTTAGGCCTGATTTTATGGCAAATTTCGAATAATTTTCTAGCGAAATCATCGCTATCTATGGCGTGGTGTTCGCACAACTTGTCATAGATGTTAATCGACGTTTGTACGTCCCAGTACCTATTTCTGTTAAGTTCGTAGTATTTCTTTTTTTGTCTGATCTGTTCCCAGACCGGTTGCACCTTGGTTTCTACATTTATATCTGTAGCAGCTGCTTCTATGATGTTGTTTAGCTGCCCTGTATTTCTAAATATGTGTTCCCATGTTTTTTTTTAACTTTATCGTTTCTCGTGTTGCGACAATATATCATCAAATCAGCAATGTCCGTGCTGTTACATTTTTTCATGATTTTAAGTGTAAAATCATACTTTTGTCCTCTCACGGTGTCATGCTTTTGGCTCATGTCTATGTAATCTTCCGTCTTTCCTTCGTCCTCCTCCTTTAAAATTTTGTCTGTTAGTTTATTCAGGAACGCTTTTTGTTCTCTTGTTCTTATTCCGTCATCTGCAACGACGTGTCTGACCATAGGGTCCTTTTTAAAGTACTCTACCAACCCATAAGGGTTGTATATTTTCGGGCAAGTGATGCTATACGAATGAACTCCTCTATTGCTCAGCGTTTTCTTCAAGCTATTGAAGCTGTGTTCACACGTAGGATGTGCCACGTGCCAAGTTACTATGTTGATCCACATTCTTTTAGTTTTTCGGCCCGCCCTTGATAGATTATGATGTAGCTTCTGTTCTGTAATATATTTTTTAGATATCTGTGTTGATCCCTTTCTTCTCTCAGTCCGATGTCTCCTTGGGTGTATGTAATTTTCGTCCAGCTAAATGCTACTCTGCTCTCTTCCCACCGATAGATCCAAGTGTAAGGTTCTATCTTCTTGCCATTTTCGTAATCGTCTTTCACTAAGGCGTTGAATTGCTCCTTTTCTGTGTTAGCTGTTGTTGGCGTTTCCATTCTAGTTTTCTTTGTTATGGCTTCAGTCGTAGTAGCTGACGTGTGTCTCCCTTGGTGTCGTCGCTGGAACTGGTGCCTACCCGTCTCTGCAGTCCCTTTTTATTTCTAATTGACTTCTTTGTGTTCTCAAGTTACAGTCTGCATTCCTTTCTACTTATTCACGAAATTACCATAACAGTATCCCAGCGTAGTCTTGTTTTTGGGGTCCTTCCATATATAGGTAGAGTGATTGTGTATCATCCCCTTAACCTCCTGCCCATGAAAATGCCTGTTCGGGGCCACAATGTTTATCAGCTCGTAATTGTATCCATCTGAGGTAGCAGCTGTCGCGCATGTGTGGTCGTCTATTGGCACTTTTTGTGGGTGGGTAACATTATCGTAGTAGCATTCTATTTCCATCATGTACGTCATCTCGAAAGTGAAATACAATATTCCGCTTGTGGAATTCGGTCTAAGTACGGGAGGAACATGAATAAGTACCATCTCTGGTGCGTCTTCATTGGTGTATAGTACTTTGTTGATCAGTGTTCTGTTTGCTACCGTGAAGCATCCTGATGTTTGTTCGTGATGTGTTGCGTCTGTCGCATTCGGCTTAACAATACTGCGCTGGTGATCGAAAGCTATGTCTGCAATTTCAGTTAAGTGTAAGTCCTCTTGTGTTGCCGTCCTGCAGCGTTTTTCTCGGCTTGCACCCAACTTCTATGTTTTTCTCTGCCTCTTTTACTGTAGTACCTATTGCCGGTGCTGTGCTAACGTCCAACCCAGCATCCCATGCCGTGCTTCGTCCACCAGCAATGCTACTCGTCATAGTCTCTGAGTGCGCAGTCATCGAACCCTGTATGAAGTAGTTTTGTTCCTTAGTTAATAACTCCTCCAACCTTTCCCATGTCAAGTGGGGTTCACTTTTTAAGAGTCCTTTTACAAACTCAGACGCCCTCCCTCTCGTGGCATCATACGCCAAATATAGGGCCTCCTGGTCTGAGAGTTTATATATTACCCGGCTCTTATCCAAGATTGCTAGCCAGTTTTTAAAATCCCTTTTACTACTGTCAAACGCCGGGACCCTCGGTCCACCCAACAATCCTCTCAGGTCTGCTGTCTAACCTCATCTTCCTCTCTGTCTACACTATCCGATTCATAGTCAGACATATTTAACACAGCAAAAGAAAAACAATCTGAGCAGCAACAATCGAAATCTTGAAGATCAAAACAAAGTGTCTTACCTGACAGACGCTTTTCCGCTCGTTCTTCTCAGGTTCCGGGTTGTTGCACTAGAGTATCTGGAACTGTATGGTTATAGCCAACCACAGACCTTTGTTCAAATGTGTTAAAAAGGATAACAATACTTTATATCTGGTTGCTGAATATAGGACTATGTCTATCTCCCGACCCGCTATATGGATTCGTGACATGTTGTTTTTGTTAGGCTAGTCTTAACATCTTAAGTTGCCAGTTCTTTAAGAAACTGTTTCTTGGTGTATCTTCAGGCAATAGTCGTAAAACTTCTTTTGGTGGTATGAGTCTAAGTCGCTCTTCAAAAATAAATTGTTCTTGGATTGAAGATGAGTTCGGAATTGCGTGAATCTTAGATAATGCGTAGTGGGTCTTCAGAACTCTCAACTTAACTCAAACTCACTGGAACTGGAAACTCTGGAAAGCTGGAAACTGAACTCGAACTGATTTTCACTCGCTGCGACTTTGTTTATATGGACGCCGACCAAAACCGGGGTGGGCTTTGTCGGGGTTTCGAGGTTCCTTGATAATTCCAAATCCACAATCCCCTTCTTTTGTTTTCGGTCAGGAAAAATGTATTTTTTCCATTTTTGGAAGTCTTCTCTTACCCCCACCTTCTTTCATTTTCATATGGGTCTCTTACCATACCCCTAGAGAGCGTCAACGGTTTTCCTACTCCTTTGCAGTAACATCTCATACCTATCCTCTTTATGAGTGGTAGCAGGCCTCTCCCTCTGCATCACTTGATCACCTCCGCCTGGTTCTTGTTAACCTTCAGCCAATTGGCGTTTGACAGTGTGGGTGTGACCAGACTAGTCTTGTTTTTTTTCAAAAAAAATATCTTGCTCAAAGAAAAAAAACTTATCTCCACTTTTTCTTTTTTCTATTTCATTTCTTTTCGCTCTTCTTCTCTGGCTGCCAACAGAACAATACAACCCGTAGTTTGATAATCTCAATTCTTATCCCAAAGTCACTTTCATATGGACTTCGTCAATCAGATTTTCGCCAGCACCAAGTGGCTGGCCAAACAAACGCTATTCACTTCTATCAAGCCAACCATCGATATGATGGAATGACATGCCATTTTTCTGATAATATTGTTTCGCTGTCATAGTCAAATTCAACACAAAACAGACACCCTGTCTAACGATATCTTTCCAACGAGAATGACTTAACCTATTTTCTTTGGTTTTTTTTCAACTCGTGTGGTCAGGGCATTCCTATTTCTCGGTCACGGAAAATCTTTTCCCGATAATATAAGTTCGCCACCATGACACAGTTAATTTTTTTATCTATTCAAAACTCTGTATCTGGCCATTAGACCCACCTGGAATTTGTCAAATGGCCATAAAAATTTTCACCATTCTTCATTATCGAAATAACATCTCTAAATGCCCCTTTTTGTGATAGCTTTCCTTTATCGTCTAAGTTTCAACTCTTGCCTCTCTTTTTCTTTTTTTTTTTTCTTTCTTTTTCCTGCAGCCCCAAATGGTGTCACATATGTATATATCAAAGTATGTGTTAGGATTATGAACGAATACTTCTTTGTCATTTTTTGTCATCCACTCCCTGTATATGATTTTGTCAATTGTGAAACCGCTTTTCGATATTCTATAAGAAGTTGCATTGGCTATAGTTTGTTCCCACTTAGGTAAAGTTACCCAAGTTGATAAGAAATACGGGACTATGTAATCCTCAGATTCTGGTTCTGCCCAAGCGAAATTACCGACATTGTGTAAACCAGCTTCACCTGATTTGTATCTTGTGAATGTACCTGTCACCTTGTTTATGTCAGTTGTCTTTATAATGTTCTTGAAACTTCATCTGAATATGTATGTTTTTGCGTGATTACCCGAACCTAGCGGCAAGTAACCTCCTATATTTCTTCCCTGCCATCCGTTACCCTGTCCTCCGTCAGAATTCTGACCAGACGTTTGACCATCGTCCGCCATGAATTGATTAGTATCAGTAAGCTCAAAGCAGTCAACGCCAATGTCGGTGGTATCCCCCTGAAAAGTGCTATCAATTCCAAGTAAGTGTTTTGTTTTGATAGCTGTTCTTGCAATTGATCCAAGAATTCCTGTTCCTTCTGTGTCTTTGTAGAATTGTTCATCCGCCTCTTGCGTACTTATGTTTGGATTATTGTATAAGAAATTGTGTTTTTTTTTTGTTTTTTTTTTCGGCTGCGTCTAGTTTATTTAAAGGAGGTAGATATTTTAATTTTTCTATGTCGGTCCCGGGACCTAAGAATCCGTATCCAGGCGAAGTGAATGAATATGGCGAGACTCTATTAATTTTACGTCCGTCTCTTTTACGGACCGAAGGCATATTGATTGTTTCTATTGCGTAAGTTTCTTTATTTAATAGCGATGTAATAAGTATGACGTCATTTCCGATTTAAAAAATTAGTTTTTACTCCACAGTCGCAGTAGTGTATTTATAGTATGCACTATAGTATTTATAGTATGCATTATATTTCAGTGACAGGCAGACAGGCAAGGCGCACTATTCCTACCGCCCGACGCCTGAAGATGTTGTAGATGGCTTCACCCTGTTGTTTGTAAGAGCTTTGATAAGTTTTTTCGTATTTTGCTATGTTTTCTCTTCTTCTCTGGACTGTGGCAGTCAGTTTCTAAATGTAAGTATTTTTTTGAATTTTGTGGCTTGTTATTTTCGTTGATGTATCTCTATCTATTTTGTTTTCAATATAATTCAGTATGTGGTCTCTCCATATGGTCAGTCACATTGTTGGATTTAATTCTATAGCACCCCACTCTACCAGTTGAATCGTAGGTCTCTTTGTATAGTATATATATATATACATCCGATTCTGAAGAGCTTGTGCTTCTCCCATGATATGTCGCCACGGATCGTCATTAGACGTCAACAGCGAAGGTGTTCATTTTAAAAGTCTCTCGTTCTGATGTTTAATGTTGATAAATGTCTCTACGCTCAAGGATACATTTACCTTCCTTGACGTTTTGTGGCGTAAACCACATTTCGTCTGTATAAATAAGTGTTTTATCTATGCAGGACCCGATTCTGATTGAGTTTGATAGTATCTAATGCCTCAGTCATCGAAGCGCAGACGTTTGATAGCTGAAGAATGCTGTCCACTTCGTCTATCGTCTCCGGATCGTTTTGTTGGTGCGGAAGTTGAAGCAGATGGATTAGATTGTCCCGTCGGTGTTGTAAGTGATGAAGTTTTTTCATATTCATCTAAAAAAGACGTTAGAGCATTATCCGAGTCTGAAGTTGTATCCTCCGACAGTACATACTCTTCGAATAAAGAATTCCATATACATGGATTTAGAGTTTTTTTTAGCCTTAGCGAGGAAGTCACTAGGTTGTGTGAACATATACTTAATATACCTAGATTTGAACGCCTGTTTCTCTATATATTGAGCATGTTGATCAAAATCATGATTACTCGTAATGATTAGTGGAGTACGTCTAATTGTTTGATCAGCCCTATACTTAATACTGACTTCGGTATCTACACCTGCTATTTTCTTAAATGTTTGTAATGTCTCCATAGTCATATTCGGTTCTTCTATGAGTCCTATTTCAACGTTTACAAGGCTCATAAAAGGGAAACTTGCCGTGCCTTGTACTGTAGCAGAATGTTGAAATAGGTCTACAATAGACCTTGCTATGGTAGATTTCCCACTATCTGGTACACCTTGTAATATTAACAAATTCTTTTTTGGATACTTATGATTAAGTATGCACCATACATCATTGATGAATCTCGAGATATCTATGTTTTGTCTACGTAAAAGTAATCTAAATATTCGTAACGATATATTCAAAGACATATAAGAATCTTTCTTATTATACTTATCTAAAAACGATTGATTAATCAATTTAATTCTATTACAATCTATAACCTTCTTAATTATGGTATTATATTGAGGATGAGAAATAGCTCTCATAAAATTATTATTTGGATTATGCGACCTAGCTATCCAATCTGCCTTCATTTCTGATTCAGATCTATAAGATTTACTAGTCCATACCCAATTGAGATAGTTAAATAGGTTAAGTGAACCACCACTAACATTCGTGAACATAGGTTCAGTACATGGATCAGCTGTAGACTGCTGTTGACCAGGACGTGATAGTTGTGGTTTCTCTAGATGAGTCATCTGACACCACGAACTTAACACACTAAGTATTGGTTCATCTGAATAAATAATTATTTGCCTCGGTTTCTTACAATAGTAATTACATGCACTGGAAGGAAATTTCATATTTATGACACGTGGAATCGTACGTCTGAATCCAGTTGCTTTGTGGTATAGCAATTGTAACTGCATACCAGCTAGAATCCTTTCTGGGTTCGCAGCTTGACTTCCATATCACATGAAAGTGGTTGTACGTGTTCCACGGTTTCCCTCTGCATAAATCTTTCCTTTCACCCGCATGATATATTATAATACCCTTCCTTAACCTAATGAAATTCAGAAATCTCTTGGCAGCATCAGCAATTAAAACCTTATCCTGATCGTGTGCATTATGGAAATCCTCATTCAAATGCAGTGAATTACTGTCACCTATAGTATGTACAGCCTTTGGAAGATAACGTGTAGGCAACGTGAATTCATCTTCAATGAATTGGTACACTGCCATGTATATCTTCTCGTCGGCATGCTAAAATAGAAAGAAAATAAAAAATATTAATCAACGTCTAGCACTTGGAATCGGAGTAGCAGTAGCACTATTAGGTGCCCCTGTATAATGTCTCAAACCACTAGGAAACATACATACATTAGTTTTATCAGCAGTATTAATAAAAGCACCGGTAGTAGCAGGTGCCATGAAACCAATCATTTGCGGAGAACCAGATATATACTCAAAATCAACCTCTGAAAAGTAATTCCCTACCAAATAGAAAGCTATCTTTGCAGGATTATTAGAACTGTCTAATATTGGAATTGGATCTAAAGTACAAACAGGAGGTGGATTAGAAGGATTTATAGGAATTTGTGTTAAACAACTTTTACCGGTTACATTCCAATCCTCTCCAGCAACATTCGGATTAGCTTCCAATTGCCATTTACCATTTTTAGCAGGCATCCATGGAGTAGCATTCTGTTCTAGAGTGGTCTTCGAGTTAACTTCTACAGGTATTGCATGCATTGGTCGTAAAGATGGCGCAGAATTCAACATATCATAGAAACTAGTGAAAGAACATAAATTAAACCATGCTGGATTATGATTAATCCAATTATAACCGAAAGTATCTCCTGCCGATAACATTTTCCAGGCACCTGTATTACATATGCTCATTATCTGTTGCAAATCAACATCGGTAGTAGTTTGTTTATCATTTAATTCTACACCAGTTTGATGCTTCCACCAATTGTATGGAAGTTTACGATATGCCACTGTGACGGTTACACACCTGGCCCAGTGTCGGATCCTTTGGTTACGGCGCCAACGGTGACGTCGCTCCTCCTGGTCGCTCCTCCTGGGTCCAAGCGTGCCGCTCCAACCCTTTGGTCAGATGATCACCAGCCTCGCCTTTCCCGACTCGCTTCCAATACCTGGTCACTAAAGCAACTATACCGATCTCCGGTCTGTCTACCCACGCTGTGTTTAGATCTTAGACAGACGGGACCAGCAGGATCGGGGCCGATACAAGTTGAGTCCGACGGGGTGGCAAAACACAAATAAAATAAAACTCACGACACAAACAAAATTGTTGATAAAAAGGGTAACAACCTTTTATATCTTAAAGTCCGTTACATAAAAAAAAAGTGTTCTCATTTCCCACCCGTTCTGTGAACTATGGCACCAAGCTTCTATCACAAAAATAGCAAAAAAAAAAAAAAATCGAAACTACCTACTTTCTAGAATCATGTATGTATGTCGGCGTGTGGTTCAGTTCGACATTGGGCTAATTTCTATCGGTCGTTCGCGGTTGGTTCTTCTCTTAGACGTGAACTGTATTTCTTCTTCTTCGTTTGTTTAGACTGGTAGAT